>JAJOOE010000365.1:0-59020 GCA_036250405.1 Solanum raphanifolium | reverse complement strand
TACTTTAATAAAGAGGTGTACATACAAAGATCCCCCACCATTGTGATATTAGTTAAGTAGCACCTTTTTACCTGAATTATTGCTCTATTGACCATGTTATATAGCCTATAATTTTGCCATTTTGGTCAATGGGTGGCGGAACTTTATCTTTAACCTGGAGTTTTAAAATTAAAAAGATTTTGTAAATTGAGTTTAACTTCTTTTTTTATAAAGAGGGAACAAAAGAATTCACACCATAGAAATAAAAATAAATTAAAAATTTACACCTAAAATATAATTATTCCTAGAAGGTGAGACTTATAATATAATCTTAAAAAATAAGCAAGTTATTACTTATAACGTATTAAGTTATATTATAGTTTTTTTTTTACAATATCAGGGTGTGTATATATATATATACATGTGACCCTATATTCTTTTTATTATATGTCGATTTTTAACTACACAAATATAATATTATGGCTACAAAATAAATCAAGAGTGTATGGAGGTTTTTTGTCTTTTCAGGAGAAAGAGAAATGGAAAGAAGATTATAATGTGAAAACTTGAACCCTTATCAATAAGGTGGAAATTCAGGTAATCAACTAATTAGGTACTAAGATTCCTCAACGTACTTAGGTTTAATTAAAATTGAGTATACTTTTGAATTCCCAAGATTGATGCAAGGAGAGTCAAAAGGGAACATTATATTATAAAAATTGATAAAAGGGAAGTAAAGGAAAACATAAGAAAGAAACATTAGTTTTCCAAACTTGAGGCAGGAATCAAAAGGGCAAAAAAAATTATCAAACATTTCAACAGGACACATCAATTTTTTTTAAAATCAAAAGGGCAAAATCGCTTCTGACGAAGTGATTTTCCTCTAACACAAAGTAGCGATTTTGTCCAATTTTTTTTTTCTTTTTTTTAATTAAAAATCGCTGCCCTAGCAGTGATTTTGTCCAAATTGTTTTTTCTTTTTTTTTAATTAAAAATTGTCCAAAAACTTTTTTTCTTTTTTTTTTAATTAAAAATCATAGCAACAATTTTAAGTCGATTTTTTTTCCTTACACATTGCTGCAGGGGCAGCGTTTTTCATGTCTAGTGCTATTATTTTCATGCCTATTGTTAATTATTAATAATATAAAAATGCCTATTTATGCCTATTGTTAATTATTAATAATATAAAAATGCCTATTCATGCCTATTGTTAACCAAAATCGCTGCTATAACAGCGGTTTTGAAGAAGAAAAGATTTTTTTTTGAAAAGCAGCGATTTTTATTTTTTTTAACGGACGACGTCAACTTTTGTCAGAAGAAAATCGCTCCTAACGGAGCGATTTTGCCCTTTTGATTAATTTTTTTTTTGATGTGCCGTTTTAATTTTTTGAAAGAAAAAAATTGCCCTTTTAGCTCCGGACTCCAATATATTGCTAAGTCAAACAAATATTTCATTTAGTATTATTTTTCTTTTACTTTTGCTAGTGTAAATTGTCTTCTCTTTCTTTCTAAGATTCTTTCTTGGCCCGACAAGTTAACCAAATCAATCAACTACCCTTATATTGGGTTTGGAAAATTTACCATAATGTCATCTCCAACTATATGCTTTATTTTTTGCTTTAAATATAGTAGCGCTTTTTATGGGTCAGAGCTAGGTATGACTAAAGAATTTCATCGCAATGTTTTTTGACGGAAAATTTCACTTTTATACCTGACTAAAACTATATATTTTCATATTTTGAATCTCCTTAATGAAAATTTCTACATCATGTTTCGAGATTAATTTTTGTGTTATATATATAGTGCATGAACTTATAACACTCTGGAAATATTAATTAAAGCACTAAACAAAGTGAACATCAAGAAAAATGAAATTATGTTATGCGCGTTGGTGAAAGAGGGTTTATTTTTATTAAGACACGACATTTTTGTCCATTTGAGTCTTGTCAAAATCTTTTTTCTATATAGCCAACTCATAATGTTGAATATGAATTATTGATTACACTGCACCTATAATATAAGATCACTATATATTATACAAATTATTTTATCATCTCACCAGTTTTTTGGTACAATTTGGTCACATAGAAAAAGTCACTATTGATAGAAAGATATACTGTTATTAACTAGTACTCCCTTAGTCTCACATGTGGTTCTTAATAATTTTGATGGGCACAAAGTTCAGAAAAAAATTGAATATTGTGATCTTAATTTAATTTAAATTTTTTGATATTCAAATTGAATTAAGATATATTTTTTTCATCAATTAATATGAGAATAATTGTAACTTTACGTACTTTTCGTATAATTTTGAATATCAAAATTATAATGTGGAAATATCATATTAACTAGTTAATTCAATTTAGCTTCAAAGATTAATCAAATTGGCACTTGAGAAGCGAAACATGATAACTAACATGAGACAGAGGGAATATAATATACCAAAATGTCATTTGAATCTTGTTGTTTTAAAAACGGTACATAAAAATATGTTTGAATTAAAGAGTTACTCAATATAGGCAATAAAATTCTTTTGAAAGTAGATTAAAAAGAAATAAGACACAAATTGAATTGAAATGAATGGAGCACTAATACTACGTTTAAATATCTACCACGCACAAAAAAAATCAAGATACTTCCCTAGCGTATAAGGACTAAAGGTTGTAAAGTGTGTAATGTAGAAAAACTTGCTAGAGTCCTCGTTAAAACAGAGGAAGGGACTGAATGAGAAAGATCCAAAGAGCATTCAATCCCTAATTGTCACTCTTGTCGTCTCATTTTATATGAGTTAATTTGACTTGACAAGAAGTTCAAGAAAGAAAAACTTTTAAAACTTATGGCCTAAAATAAGTGATAGATGTTCGTGTGACTATATATAAAATATAAATCATTTCATTAAGGGTAAAATGAGTAGTTTAAAGTTAAATTGTTACTTAATATAAAAATGTGTCATTCTTTTTGTGTAATGACCTGACACAGCCATTATGAGTAAGTCCACAGGGAAGGAATTCGGGTCAGAAAACTTTTTGAGTAGTAACTTTAAAATTCTTGGCTAGGCCAGCCTCAGATGGGATCTGGGCTAGGTGAGGTCTTGTAGCCAAAACATTAAGGAATCCATAAGGCCTTTTAGAATTGAATTCAGGTAAGTAGAACTCCCAAAATTGAACTTGGCTGGAAAGATATGTGTCAGAACGTCAAGAAAAGGTGTTGCGTTGTAAAAAAGACATATTTTCGGATGTTGAGCCACTGAACTTTCGACTATCTCACTATAGCGGACAGCCTCCCGCTATAGCGACGCTCAGACCACTATAGTGAGGTAAGTTGTCACTATAGCGAGGGAAACGAGGGAAACAAGATTTTATGCAGAAAACTGCACAACATCCCTACTTTCTGTACTTGTGTTCTTGAAAACATAGAGAGACAATTTTGGGCAGCATGCATCAGTTTTCTCACGAAATTCACCAAGTAAAGGTAAGGATTAGACTCTCCAATTTGGTAAATTATTTCTTAAGCCTTAGAAACTAGGTGGTTAACATTAAGAAAAGGTTTTGAGCATGTTTTCATGTTGGAAAGATGATCACATTTTGGCCGAGGTTGGGATTTCATGATAACAATCTGGATAAATTAATAGGTTATTTGTGATTGATTGTTGTTTGTAATGTTTATTATAGACCAAGAACAAGCCAAGGCACTTTGCAAGGAAAAACTCAGATTATTTAGAGTTTTCAAAGGTCTTGATTTGAGGAAGGTGATGGTTGTATGTTTCCGGATTATGTATATATGCATGTTTATTGCTTGTAGTGTCATATTGTGCAACATATGATAGGAAACATATGAAATGAACTTGTGATTATAACTTGTGGGTTCAAGTGATCTTGTTCATTGTGATGTATTGTGTGATTATGCATGCATGTTGTGTTATGTGATTAAGTATGCTTGATGTGCTTGTTGGGTGGCTTGAGTATCACGTCGGTAGAGGATATTGTTGGTTGGATCACGTACCACACCTGGTATGATTATATATGATTGGCTCGGATACCACATCTGATATGATACTACAATTTAGTTTGAGGTTCCATAAGAGGATTGATATTTGCATTATGATCATGTGGGACATGTTATGCATTGGTTAGCTATTGCTTTGTTGTTTCATGTCAAGTGACTGATAGTTTATGTTTGGTTGGTAATTGTTGCTATATTGTGTATTGCTTGTGATTACTATATGGTAGTGAATTGCTTATATGCGTATTTTGGATTGACCGCGTGATCCTATCAGCACACATTGGTTTTTATACTAATACTTCACTTATTTATTTTCTTGTTGAGTGCAACGAATCTTTCCGAGACCTCAGTTGAGAGACATCTGATTTCGAGTTCAAGGATGAACATTGTCTTTTAGCTTCCATGGATTCATTTACATTTTCTTGTCCATTTGATCGGACATGGACTATTGACTTTAGTTATGTTCAGCTTTAGGGATTGCATCTCCAGTTGGATTGTTCTAGAGTTTTGGTATGGTGACCTCCAATTCTTAAGGATATTTTCACATTGGTTGTTTCTAGACGGTTGAGTTGAGTTTATGGGGACTCAATTCTTTTATGTCTAATTAATTGTTCCATTATTTTATATAATAATAGACTTGGATTTGTTTAAATGGTGTTGGCTTGGTTTCAGGTTGGTTTGTTCTCTCATTGGTTAGTTTAGTGTGGGTGTCACTCATGGCGGTCTGGATCGTGACATTTTGAGATGGATTAAAAAGAAAAGTAAGTCATATAAACAGAGACAGAGACAGAGGAAGTATGCAAATATTTAGTGGGGAAAATGAAAAGAATACATGCAATATAAATGGGAAAAATTGCGTAATTAAGCAAACATGTATATATATAACTTAGTGAGATTTTAATTTTTTTTATCTAACATAGCTATACTTGGAGGATTATAGCAACTCTCTTATTTCTCACTCGCAACTCTCCTTTTTCTCTCTCAAAAAACTATCTAACATAGCTATACTTAGAGTTTCCCACATGATTCTACCTTGTAGTATATTCTATCTATCTTTAGTTTAAGACCGCAAGATTAATAATTCTTCTTTATCTTCTTAAACTCTGTTTAAATAAACATCAGACAAACAAATTGAGAGGGAGAAGTAATTTGTTTGGTTAAAAAAGGTATAAATGGGAGGGGCAAGAAAGTCAATATATTGGGCCAAGCAAACACCTTTCATATATACTTGCAAGATAAGTAGGTTCTTTTGTTCTCTCTGAATAAATGTATGTATCAAATTCCAATAAATAAACTTCTCTACTAACCTTTTTCCCCTCTAACCTCAAACTTCTCTCTCTCTCTCTCTTTGGCCTGTTTTTTCTTAAGGCATTACTATTTTGGTGGGTGTTTAAGTAGTTGATGGATATTGATCTCTTGTGGACTCTTGGGGGGGTGTTATTATTTTTTCAATCAAATTATTATTGCATGGCAACATTTAAGTCACAATCTTTTCTTTACTTCATTACCCTTTTCTTGATTTTGTTCATACTTGTCCATTCAAATCATCATGATCAAAATTCAGATCCTAACTATTCATCATCATCATCGTCATCATCTACTTCCAGTACAACTAGAGCTACAATGAAGTTGCACCCACGAAAAATCCCAAAAAATCAAGCAGAATATGGTGGTGCTGCTCATGAAGTTCCTAGTGGTCCAAATCCTATATCAAACCGGTAATTTTTCAAGACAAGTTTGGACGAATATTATCAATCTCTTTAGAGTTTGTAACGGATGAATGAAGATTACTTGTTTTTTATGTCTGAGCACAAAACGGGTATTTGTCATTAATATTACTTGTCTTCTTCTTTGAGAAGTTTGTTACTGTTAGCTTTGTTGTTATCGTCACCATTTTATATATGTTAGCTAGCTAGCCTTATAATTAATTTTCCCTTTTTTTTTCCTCTTCTGTTTTGGACTTGTATATATAGCAAGACACAATTTTACTACTATAAATATATAAAATTATATATATTTGTAGGTACCAAATCTTTTATTGTGTTCTTCAAACATAGATCGATTGTTGTTATTTTATGAATCCATTAGTGAATTGCCCTTTTTGTTGTTTATTATTATACAAAATATATGACGTTTGCCTTCTTTTTTTTTTGGTTAAAAAGTGGTGTACTTCTATATGTGATGAAGCATTCAATTTTTCTCCATCTCTATAAATCATCCTCAAAAATCAAGATCATTAATTGTTTGTCATATGAAGTTTTTAGATTATCTCTTGGTATTTTTATTTTTTTTAAATTTTTTCTATGAATAAATTGTTTTTATATGAAGCTTTTAAATCTTTATGAGTGATCTGGAGTAAAAATAATTTTTTATTGAAATTTTCGAAAAAAATCAGGAATTCAACTTCGACTTCAAGTTAAATTTATAACAATTTCATGTCCAAATAATGAAAAATAATATTTGGGGAAAAAAGTGAAGGAAAACTAAATGAAAATAGTTGTTGACTGGATCTAGTTTATGGTGTTTGATGACTTAGGGTTTTTTTTAAGTTTAGAGGAAGGAAAGAGGGCAAATCTTCATGGGAGTGGGGGGAGGGAGGGGGGCGGGGGGAGTGTGAATAGGAGAAGAGGTACCTTAGTCTTTTTTGTTTTGTTTTAATTTGAATGACTACTACTTTGGACAAATTACTTTTTGTCTTCTCAGTGCACAAACTTCAAGAAAGTTAATGCCTAATCAGCATATTATGAGGCCATGATTTGATAATCATCATATTTCATTAATTATTTTGCATTTTCCATCCTCATGTATTGTACATATTTAGTTATATATGGACCAATATAGGTTGTGGTCTAGTGGTGAGATTAATCACGAGTTTGAATTTTGAGTATGGAGAAAATTCTATCAAAAGCGTGGGACTTTAATACAGGCTTCAAATACCCGTGAAAAACAAAAGTTATAGGATTGACTTTTAAAATTATTTTAAAAGAAAGAATTTTTGGAATCAAATTTCAAGGGAATTTTTTTCAAGGAAATCAGTCAAAGAATCTGATTCTTTATAACACGCAAATATGCATCTCCTTTCAATAGTTGGTATCCTCGTAGTGTACATCAATGAATTTTTTTAATTTTTTTCTAACTTATATGCATATCTAAAATACAACTTTAATTTTTAAATAATTATTTTTAAAATTAACTTCAAATAATATCGTTTTTATTTCCAAAAACCTATTAAGTGTTAATTAAAAGGAAAAAAATAATTAAGGAATATATTCTTTTTCTTTTCTTACAAATAAATAAAGGTATATCTCAGCTTTTCCTCGAGAAAATCTAATGCTACTGTGTAATTCTCTTTATTCTTTTGTCGTCCTTTATTTATATAATAAAAAATATATTATATGCTTTTGCCAGCTGATGATAAAAAGCACTCACAATAGAGAATCCAACGTAAATTGCTGCATTCATTTTGGGGAGTACTGTGTAAAAATTCTTCTGTACACGTCCATAGTATTAATTCATTTTAGGTGTTTTTAAGTTAAAATAATTTTAAAGTATTTTTACAGCAATTGGATAAGCGAAAAAATATATATTTTTAAGCACTAATTTTTAAATCAAAATAATAAAAATAAGTTAAAAGCTATAAATTAGGATTCATAACTTATGACTTATGCTTATATGCCATAAGCTATAAATCCATTCAAATAGATCCTAAACGCCAAGGAGTGAAGGGTGATGGGATGTAAGACTGTTAAATGGGCCAGGCCGGGCTCCTAAACGCTAAGAAGTGAAGAGTGATGTTATGTAATGTAAGCATGTTCACTGGGCCGGGCCGGGCCAGATCGGCCCATTACAAATACACCTTTCCAGATCGGGCTGGACTGGGTTCCACTCTAATGGACCGCGCCGATACGGTCTCAACAGTAATTCCAAGAGATCTCTTTCTAATATGAAATCCAATTGACAGGCTTAATGTGATGGGATATATGAAATTCTCTTATTTTTAAGTTATTGAGCTTTGTGAAGGAAAAATCTTTAGATGGAAAGTGATTTTCCTCCTTAGTAGACTAACTTTGCTCAAATCTAAATTAACTAGAGTTGGTATATATTGGATATCAAATTTTTAAACAAGAAAAGTTCTAGTGCTGAATGCATTTTGTATGATCTCAATCAGAGTCGGACTAACAAGGTTGGGATGCACGTGCACTCGATAACATTTTTTTTGTGTATATATATATATATATATGTATAAATAGTCTATAAAACGATAGTATATTTAATGGTGCACCCTTATTAACAAAAGCCGTCTAGGTGCACTGGTCGAAGTCTCTGATTTGAACTGCAACAATGTGGGTTTGAATCCCACGGTAGGTACCTTTTTTGGCCTTTAAAATCAGATTTTTCTTAAATTAACCTTTTTAAAAACTGTCTTTATTAACCACTCGTTTGCCACCTCATTTGGTCCACCCCTAAGTTTACCCTTGAGTCACTCTTAGTGGTGCCTCCCATATCTTCAAATTCTGGGTTCGCCTCTGTTCTCAAAGAGTTTTTATTTGTGTTGAACTTGTTTTGAGCAAGCAAACATACACGTTTTTTAATTGTAAATTGATAATTATAATTTCGCTTCACAATGTACAAAAATAACTCGATAATTAAACTCTCACCTATCTTATTGTACCTGAAGGAAAAAAAAAAGCAAAGGTTGAAGTACTTGTTATAACAACAATATGATCAACTCCTTTCTTCTTCACAAATAGTGTGGAGAAGAGTACCTCGTTTGGTCAAGCAGATAAAATAGCTAACATTATTTGGAAAAGTTACTTTTTTGGATTTATGCTTTTTTAAAAATAACTTATTCTATACTACTTGGTGCTTATTTTTTTCACCAAAAGCTAAACACTTTTATTTTTAAAAATAAGTATCCTTTATGTTTCAATTTATTTGTTTTTTTTAGTCCATTTAAAAAAGAATGTCTTTTAAATTTTTTGATAAGTTTTTAATTTCAACTTTTCACTAGCGTGTGTTAAGGTCAAAAAATCGGCATATCTTTAATTTAAGAACACAAGATTCAAGATTTTTCTTATTTTCTTAAACTATATGCAAAATTAAAACATGACAAACAAATTGAAACGGAGAACATATTTTTTTTTTAAAAACGAAGACATAAAGCATTTCAAAAGCTTGGCTAAACATGCTAGAGGTCCGTGATATCTTCATCCCCATTTGCATAGTTGACAAAATGATTTAAGTTAGATATACATATAACACAAACATTTTTACGTTAGTAGTACAATTTAGTCACTAATAAAAAATTACTTATATTATTTTTCAAGTTATCAATTCCAATACTCATCAAACAAATTTATCCATATTTGTTATGAAACTATAAAACAATCAGAAGAAGAATATAGTAGGGAGAATAGAGAAGAGTTCTTATTTCTCTTGAGGTATTTATTTCAATGAAGAAAACCCCTTCATTTATAGAAAAACATTAACTTGGTCCTAAAGTCAAAGTTCCTAATTACTTTTATCCAAAGAAACATACAAAATAGACATCCATTATATTACAGTATATAACACTCCCCCTTAGATGTTTATTTGATAGATAATGTGACTTGTTAAAACCTTACTAGAAAAAAACTACTGAAATTTTTTTTAGTGAAGAAAGAAAAAATAATCTTATTATTTTTGGATATGGAAAACAGTGCATTTCTACTCACCCCGAGCGATCTTCACTTTATGCAAAGTTCCACTTCTTCCTTCGCTTCTTCTACTAGTTCAACTACGTCGGACGCGCAAAGCGCTCCACCGGAGTTAACTCAGTTATTTCGTGACATCTGCAAAAATAGCGCAGAGTTGCTTCGACTCAGCGGTAGAGAAAAAAGTGGACATATTGAATAATACAGATTTTGGCTGTCTCATTAAAAATTTGTCACGACTCAAAGTACACCGTAGATGTGACATGTCGTATAAGACCTCGAGAGGCCCTACACAAGCCACTTGACATGCATACAACACAACATAAATATATAAAAGTAGAAAATTTCATATGAATATAAAAATTTGACATAAAAGCGGAAATCTAACATAGTCTTAATAAGTCATTCTAATACATCAAAAGAATTGGTCGGGACGTAACCCGTACACCACGTACAACATCCAAAAATCAGAGACATAAGAAAATATAATGAAGATGACATGGTCCTCAAAACATGAGGTCTCACCACGTCTTCAACCTTGAACGATCAACTAGCCATGAGCGAAAGGAGAAGAAGTGTCACACCCTACATTAGTAGACAATGTAGGAACAAATATGCATTAGTAAATGAAATGTACTAAGTATGAGGGGTATGCATAAAAACATGAAACATGATCATAAGAGGATGTAAATGAAAATATGATATGCATGACCAAGCTAAAACATAGGGAAAGTCGTTAAAGAATAATCATAAATCATGAACATGGCCAAATAATCTTAAATCATATATTCATAAAACCTTTAAGTACAACTTAGTTTTGGGTTCGGAAGTGATTAGAGCGTCATGCGAAAGCTTATAATTGCATATCAAAATGGTGATAAATCAGATGACAAAAACTTATACTAAAAACATAATATTATTATATGAAAACTAATATAAAAGAAAAATATTAAAACTGTTGAGAGAATAAATCTCTCCATAAACTAAATTCTTAAATGTGTGCATTGTGAATGTTATTGTCTTCTTGATATTAGAAGTGGGGCCTTCAATTTATAGAGTTCCCAACTTTTCCTCTAATGAAAGAATAAACTAAATAATGTAAGAGAATCATATTTTCCTTTCAGGAAAAGTTCAAGCATTTATGGCAATACTTTGACTTTCCTTTAAGGAAAAAATAAAACTTAAAATATAGTAAGAAAATCAGGGCAAAACCCTAATACTTAGTTCGTTTTATGGGATATTTACCGTTAGCTAACATAGACCACGTAAGCTATAATGTGGAATCCAATGTCTTGTTTCCACACCAAAAAGAGATGTCTTTGCTTGCCAAGGCAAAGACCTTAAACTTCTAACTTAGGTGGATCCACTAGCTATGTCTTTCTAAGACAATCCTACGGGGGCACGTAGTTAGGGACAAGGAGGTTACTACTAGAGACTCAACCTCTACTAATGGGAGAGAACCTCCATCTCAATATCCCCTTGGTGCTAAGTAAACATCTCAATGAAAAGAGTCATTTTCATAACATCATCATACATGGAAAAATACAATTAAGTTACTAATCCAAGCTTAAAACATCATAGAGTATCTCCTTACTGTGTGAGAAAACCTTTTACCAATCATAATTTTTAATGTGAAAAAACCTTTCACTATTTCATTAATGTTTATATTAAAGTAACCTAGTTCATAAAACATTCCTTTTCATAAATCATGCATAACTTTCATGAAAAGATTGTTCATAGATTCATAACTTCTTCATAAATTCATGTCTTTAAGAGTTCATAGTTAAAATCATGAATAATGCATGAGTTCATGTAAAATCAATTGTAAAGCATGTAATTGAGTCAAAACATTCATAATAAGATCAAAATCAAACAATTGAATCAACACAATTAGAACCCATGAAGAATTGGATGAAAACTTAATCAATTTGATGAAATTGAACTTGAAGAATTGGGAAATATTTAGGGCTTAGTGGGTGAATGAAACTCATTGATGAAACCCTACATAACTTGCGGATCAAAGCCCAAAAGCAATGGAGGAATAAGAGACTTGAAGCTTGAAACCCTAGCCTTCTTCTTGAACTTGAGAGAGAATTGGAGAAGATGAATGTGGATGAGATTTGTGGATTTGAGTAACTGAGAGAGTTGGGTAATGTTATGAGTAGAAGGGTAGTTATAGGACTTAGAATTAGGGTCAAAACGATATAGTATAGGTGTTAAATTCATAGGAAAAAACCAATACCCTTAAGAAATAATTGTCAGATAGTCCTATGGTTGGGACCTATGGTCCGTAGAACTTTCTACGGTCCATACTGGTCAACCGTAGAACTAGCTTCAGAAATCCAAAAATTTCATCAGTTCCCATGAGACCTTTCTACGGTCCGTCATTCCTTCTCCGGTCCGTAGACTTCTTTCGGAAAACCCAAATTCAAGCCTAAAATTCCACCAAGTCTGGATTACTTCTATGGGTGCTTCCTACTACTTGTAGAACACACTACAATCCATCAAACCCTTCTCGTAGACTGAGATCTCAAATCATTCCTCTGAATCATTCCTACGAATGCTATCCACGACTTGTCTAATTTCCTACGGTTCGTCCTGTCAAGTCATAGGTCAAACTCAGAAACTTGAACTTCTAAAAACGTATATCCAAGTCTACGACTCCCTTCCTACGGCTCGTAGGTCTTTCTATAGTGCGTAGAAAGGACTCGTAGAACTTGCTAAAGTGCCAAAAATTAAAATTTTCCCTTTTATTTTGACTTTTCAATTTCTGTGGTATTACTAAATCATATAAGAATAATTTAGTGGGATAAAAACTTGTAAGGAAAAAAGAGTACAACGTGTTGAAAACATCAATCTAAAGACTTGAATCTTGACATCTCAATATTGTGCACCATCTTCTCGAAAAATGCAGTTGATAGATACTTGATGAATAAATCAATCATACTATCATTCGAGCGAATCTCTTACACTTTGATATCATTATTCTTTTTTAGCTTGTGTACAAAAGCTCTAGTTAAATTTAATTCTTTCTATCTCCTTTGATAAATCCTCCATTCAATTGTGATGTGCATGAGCATTATCTTTCATGTAAGATCATAGACATTTGTCACATTTCAAATCATATTTTTCTCAAATGAGATGTATTATCAACCTTAGTCACATACATTCTTGACTTTCTCAAGAATAACTATTATCTTAGCATGATTTGTTGAAGTAGCCATAATAGACTACTTGTAGAATGCTAAAATATAATAGTACCCCATATATAAACACATAGCATGTTTAAGATCGAGTCTTTTGTTGATCAGATGATGCATATTCACAGAGTTGATAATATTTTTTTAGGATAAAAACATTCGTATCAAGACTTGCAATTGATTAGATATCAATCTCTCCATGTAAAAGTAAAACTAAAACTAAATTAGACTCATAGATATAACAAGATATATAAATGCATAAATTAAACAAGGATATGGTACTTTCATACCAAAGAATTCAACAAATTCCTTATTCCAACTTCTTTAAGCAGATAATCTATTGCTTTAATGAAATTCTTGTAGGGAACTCTTCAAAAGTGCTAATAATATTTAAGGCATCAAATTTTATATCAATACAAAAGATTCTTCATTCATTTATAATAGATATGAGGATTGTAAATAAGTTTTTCAAGAATTTGTATATGCTTTAGGCATTTTGAATCCTTCAAGAATTTTTATATTAATTTTGTCAAGCAAAAACATTCATTAGTATTTAAATGTATGACATCTTCTGATTTTTAGACTACGGTCCAATAAGCTCTACACTAATTAAAATGTCTCTACTGAAACCACCCAAACAAACCCTAGTTTGATTCCAAATGCCACCGTTGTATTTCACTATGAAATCCTTTTGTTTCTCCTTAATTATGTAAGTAGAGGCATTCTAGGCACGAGCATCCGTATGTAGAAGCTAGTGGAATGACTTCTCAATGGTAATATCCACTCATATTCCCATTTTATTTTTTCAAAATTTATATAGATAGTATGATCTCCATCTAATCAACCTTACCTCTTTAAAAATATCAAATTTTACTCAAATTTCACGTCATTTTGGGACTGATTTATATAGTACCCTCTTCATTCATTGATTTGGGGTATGGATTGAACAATGATTTTAGGTTGAGAATAATATTCTTAGAAAAGAATTTTCACGAAAAAAAATCCATTCCTCGAATCTAACTTGTTCTTTTTAGAGTTTATCTTCATAATGAGTATTCATTATCTCCAGTTTCTCATAAGGAGACAATTCTCTCTCCCCTCTTAGTCTATCATTGTTCATAAGTTTGTGTTTAGTTGGTCTCAATTTTATTTGAGTTAGACGTCTTATGATTTTTTTATATTTTTGAAGCAAGTCATTTTTGTAAGATCATTTATAGTTTATTTGTGTTACGATCCAACACACTGGATCGTGTGATAACGCTAAAATTACTTGTAAAATAATTAAACAAGTAAGCAGTTGTTAGCAATCTAATTACCCAACATATGAGGTTGGGATCGAATCCCACATGGAGAGGTATGTGAAAGAATTCAATTACAGAGTCAAATTGTGTCTCAATTCATTGCTAGTAGATGATAACAAGGGTGGAAATAATTCCAATTATCAAATTAAGATTGTTAGGTAACCAATTTCGATCAATTAAACTCAAACAAG
This sequence comes from Solanum raphanifolium, assembly GCA_036250405.1. Lineage (NCBI taxonomy): Eukaryota > Viridiplantae > Streptophyta > Magnoliopsida > Solanales > Solanaceae > Solanum > Solanum raphanifolium. The sequence goes on along the minus strand of JAJOOE010000365.1, from coordinate 44,654 downwards.
TGATTAACAAGAAAGCGTACTGGAAATCTAGGAGTGTATGAAAATGGGTATTGATTTCAAAAGGTGGGTCAATGTGATTGTTCAATACCCTTAATTACTCATGGATAGGTTGGGTCGATCTCAAACACATATTATATTTCTCAATCATAATATGCTTGTCACAAGAATCCTCTCATACACTCTCATTTGTAATAAACTAAACAATCAATACCTTGATATATATCTTCTCTGTCAAGCAAAATTAGCAATTAGAGATGAAAACTCAAATTCCTTTCTCAAGCAAATAAAGAATTTCAAACTAATATGCTTGCATCAATTCAATTACCCACTTCATATATTCTCTCCCAAGCAATATGCAAAGATATAAAGCTAGATTTAAGTTTTCAACCTCAATTAATAAATCAAACACATGATAATTGAATTGAATCCATGAAAATCAAAGTAAAAAAGAGCAATTCACCTTATCTCATAAATTTAATCAAAACTCAACTCTATATGTACACCCCCTAGAATAGAGGTTTTAGCTTATCATATTAAAAGTAAAAGAACATATACCAAACACATTCTCGGCCATCAAATTGATGATTAGAAACTTCAATTTCAAAGACCCACTTTTGAATTCCCAAATATAGGTGTTACAAGCTTGTTTCTCACACTATAAATTAGAAGTTTCTATTGTACTCTCTTCAGAAAAGTTTCAGATTCAATTGTATGAGCAAAAAAAAATATTTTCTCTCTCTTTTAAGCTATTTATAGTTTTCCAAAATTAGTCAAAACTTCATCAGATTTCTTAGTTAGCGATATTAGTTGTGCTCGTAGATTTATTAGTCAGCGATTTGGTGAGTCACCAACTCGTTCGGCGAGTCATCAACTTGTTCTTCTTCTTTTTGCTTTTCTTAAATTCAGGATTCAGGTGTTTGAACCACAGTTGACGAGCCCGATGGAGTTCACCGTTCACATTCGGGGAGTTAATGATCATCACCCAATCTCACCTTTTTAGCCTTTAACTTTGCTTAAATGTACTATCACTTTTGTTAAGCACTTGTTAGTTCGTCGATTGGATTCATTGAGTCGCCATCTATCTCTTCTTTTGCCGACATGTCCTGAGCATTTGAGTCAAGAACTCAGTCATTTTTGGCAAGGTCTGACACTTTCGGTGAGTTATCGAGTGCCTTTTGGCGAGCATCAATGTCACAATTTTGCTCTTTTTCCATATTTCTAGCCTCTTTTTGTGTGATTTCATCATTGCCTTGTTCTTGAGCCTTCATAGCTACAAAATATAATAAATCATTAGATATGGACATAAAAAGGCATTGATGACACTAATTGTTGAACTAAAGAGGTCTCAAATGAGTCAAAATCTCAGATTAATCATCGCGTGAGCACCTACTCTAACACCTATATAGGCGAACCCTTATCACGTAATTTTAAATTTGAAATGCAAAAACTAATAAAACATATGAAATCCCTTTAATAATTTGAAATCATCATAAAACCCAAGTCTAAGAATCACCTTATTTACAGTTAACCAAAAACCTTCCGGTGAACTAGTCTAAACTGGTATAAGAGCTGCTAAGAAAGCATAATATACAAAAATAAGACACAGAATAAAAAAAAGTAGAAGTTGTTGGAGATCATCATCATCTTCACTTTAAAAATACCACTGATCTTGCAACTAGACTATGTCAAGTGACATGACAAGAGTAGTGTCAATACAAACAACATATAGTGGTAGGTATCATCTAAATCTAAATCCACCATCAAATATAATGTAACATCTCGAAAATTTTTACGATAAGATTCGAGTCATTCTTTATTTGTGAATAATATTTCACTGAATGATTCTAAATTTTCTTAGATGTTAAGGTCACTAAAATTTCCTAGCATAAATTTGAGTTGAATACTTTCCTTCCAATTGAGTTTCATTATGAAAACTTTTTGTAATTCAAAGTTATTACAAAAAGAGAAGAAAATTCTATCCCAATTGAGCTCCCCTTATGTAGTTAGCTACAAGGGGTACGATGTTACCAAAGAGAACAACAAACTCATGTTTAATCTTATGATGGAGTATATGCCGGACAGTACACTCTCCGACGAAATTCAGAAACATGGTGGTCGGATTAACGAGCCATTGATCGGGTATTATACCAAGCAAATTGTACAAGGACTAGAGTACCTACATTCAAGGAGCATATCACACTGTGACATAAAGGGGCACAACATTTTGGTAGGTAAAACTGGTGCCAAAATTGCTGATTTTAATTTGTTGTGCCAGGTGGATTGATTCGGTGGACAAGGAAGGTAACACAAAGCCAATTGGAGGAACTCTGCTGTTCATGGCGCCAGAGGTGGCGCGTGGGGAAGAACAGGGGTGTCCAGCTGATATTTGGGAATTAGGATGTACAATTATCGAATTGGCCACCGGTGGATCGCCATGGACTAATGTGACAAACCCAACTTCACTACTTTACCAAATTGCATTTTCTGGGCAATCCCCGGAAATTCCGAAGTTGCTCTCTTCACAAGAAAATGATTTTCTGAAAAAATGCTTGAGAAAAGATGCAAAAGAAAGATGGACAGCTAAAGAGCTCCTCAAACATCCGTTTCTTAAGGAATTGAATTTGAATTCCACGCATTTTGTGATGTGTTCACCAAAAATCTCTTAGAATATAAAGAGCGTGGCCCATAACCTATGAATTAAAGGTATTTAAATTTGCTTTCCAACGCTACCAATTTCGCAACAATTCGAGTTTTGAGTTAAAAGTTATGACCATTTTAGTAACCTGATACAATGCATTGATGATTAGCCGACGGGAAAATATTAAAAAAGACCGTTTTTGTCTTTTGATTGAATAACGTTATCAAAGACACTTCATCCGATTCTAAGCGTCAACAATCATTAGTCAGTATATAACCCAACTAAATGAGTTGGGGTTGAATCCCACAGGGAGTGGTACGTGTTTAAGATTCAATTGGAAAGTACGAATATGCTCAACTTAGTCATAGGAATAAACATTATTGACTAAAAGCATAATTCAAATCGGGGGTGACACGAATGTCAAATAACAGGGGGTTTTGGTTTTAATTATCAACTGCAACAGCAACAAATAACACGGAATAACAATAATGAGACGGGTTCTTGGGATGTGATTTGATTATAGGCTAATGTAGACAAATGTGTAATTGCAATGGTTAGAAAATGGTTGTAAATCAGTGACTAAGCTAGACTATAGAGGATGTAAACTTTCTCTCAAACAATTTACCTCGAATCAAGTCAATTTCTCTCGAACATCGACAAGCATGCAAAATAAGAACAACCTCCGCCTTAGTCTATTCACTCTCTTGAGTTGAATGTGTGGAAAATGGTTTAGGATTCACTCTCTCGAGCTGAACCCATGACAACCCAATACCCACAGACCATCAACCAGTAATCTTCGTTTTAAAATGTCTCGCTCGAGCAAGCCAAAAACACAAAGTTAGAACTGCATTTGCAACTACAACTATTTAATTTAAACCACAATTACTGATTGAAATCACTTCTAAACAACATTTAAACTAACAATTAGCAATACCCATAAACTAAATTAGCCCATAATCATATAATCACACCCCAATAATTGGGTTTTAGCTAGACATCATAAAAAGATAAAAATCGTTACCAAATTGAGTTTCCATCAACTGGGTGAGATTGATTTCGTCTTTACAAAGGTCTAAATTGAAGAATCTAAAAGATCCTTTTCCATTATCTCAAAAGTGAAAAACTTCAATTCTTCAAGGCTAAGGAAAAACTTGTCTCTATACTCAGAGTTCAAATTGAAAATTAATTAGAAAGCTTATAAAAATGTTTCAAGATACTAAACTAAATGTTCAAAAACATATTTATAGTCGCCAAAAATATGTTGCAAAGGGCCATTAGGCATAGTAAGTCGGGCTCGCCGATCAACTCGGTGATCCGCTATGTGGTCCTTTCCATCGCCTTTTTGCCTTGGCCTTCAACAGTCTCCAGGTCTGTAACTTTGTGCGATCTAATTCTGCATCGCGGAATCACTCGGTGATCTGCCGACTACTTCTTTCTCTCGCCAACTTGATTTTCTTCTTCAGGGCTTGGCACACTGGAACTTTAGGCGGTCAAATGGCCACTCGGCGACTCGCCTAATGGACTTGGCGATCACCATACTCTCTTTTCTTCCTTCTTTCAGCTCACTTCGTTCCTTTTTGCAAATTAGTGTCCCTGCTTTGTTCCTCAATCCAAATACTTGGAAATCAAGGATTTTACATCAGTTATTAGCACAAAATAAGCATTTGAGGACACTAAATCTATCCAAATAAATCCTTGAATGAGTCCAAATCTTGGACTCATCAACACCCCCAACTTAAACTTTTGCTTTTCCTCAAGTAAAACTCAAAGTTCAACAGTTCAAAAAGGATGTCTCAAACAGTGCTACATAAGACTCAATCATGAATGCACACGACAAGACTCAACTTACTCATGCAAGGATCAATTGTGCACTCAAAGACTTAAGTTGTGACTCACCGTTACCAAATGATCTCAAGCTCACAATACTTGCTATAAATGCAAGTTCTAGCTCAACAAAGGTACTCAAATGCCCTCACACAAAGAATGATTCCATATTCTCACACAATAGTTCAACAATTTATAGTTTCGGAATCAAAAACAACTCTCACACTCACAAAGATGAACACATGTATGACTTCACCCATAGGTTTGCCCTAATTTTCCAATCAACACTTGTTTCAGCTCACTCAAGATCAAAAAGGTTTTTTCAAGGCTTGTAACGAGGCTGAGTGTAAATGTATGGTCATTTAGGCTCAGTGGTTTCTATTCTCATGAAATATGGTATAAAAAACACTTTCTTTCCTTTTCTTCATCATTCTCATTTATGCTCACAATTCACCCTATTATTCACTTTTTATGGAATACCGGACACCCGATTTGTTTTGCAACTTTCACAAGTTTATTCCACAACTTTTTCTTTTACATTTTTTTTGTATGGAGGGGTTCCATCTTTCTCAAAACCATGGGTCAAGGGGGAGTTCTTTGGACTTCTTGATTTACCTTCTCTTTTCACCACACCTCCAACTTAGGCCAAAAGCCTAAGTTAGCAATTCCAACAAACCACATCTCATGAAGATTATGGGTGAATGGATAAAGAAAGGTCACAATTTCATCAAGTTTCTTCCAATAAAAAGGGTAAGGCTCAAAGGGTGTTCAAGCAAAGTTCACACACTCACAAGGTAGGCCACAAAAGAGGTATAATGTCAAATTGTTTTACTCTTTAAAATTATTGCCTAAGATCATTTCAAGAGCTTGCATCACTTAGTCAACCGGACCAACAGGGCAAATTCTAGGTGTCATCACACATGGTTCACAGTAATCTCATCACACAAGGCATTGATACCAATGTCAAACAAAACTCCATACTTTCGCTAGTGTGCAATGTTCATCACAAGAGACTCAATTCGATAACCGGCTAGTCACAACGAGATGCAAGAAGTTCACATATTATCTATGTAACTTCATTTGGCCTCATCATAATCGCACATTCATGTTTGTTTGATTGAGAGCACCATTCAAGTCATCTGTATTGATCATAACCGATACTCAAATTTGCACAAGAACAACGACATTCAAACACAATCAAGAAGGGTGGCAATTTTTTTTAGAAGGGTCCAAAAACCATCCATTTTCAATTAAAACAAGGAGCCACAAGCTCAAATATCCACAACACAGTGCCAGAACACTATATAGCACAAAACTCAATATATACAGAAAAGTCATAATCACAAGAGGTAGGTATGTAAATACCTCACCCCACCACAAACAAAAAACAATTTGTCCTCAAATGCAAATAAACATCCCAAAATCAATACAAATGATAGAGAATGAGGTAAAAAAAAGTCCTGTCTACACAGTCTCTCCATCTGTCGGGGCATCATTGCCCAGAGTCATATCAGTAATAATAGGTCCAGTAGGGTCAGCCATGGGTGTGTCTCCCAATGAGATCTGTACGACTACATCTATAATGGCTTCCTCAACCTCCGTAAGGCCCTCATGAGAAACCTCCCCAGCAACACCAAACAGCTCGTCTTCAGTCTCAGTATCAGACTCGACGACATCTACCTCCTCAGCTCGAACCTCATCTCCGGTGGTAGCCGGAGGCACATCTGGATCACTTGGCACATCAGGGATCTCTACTGTCCCGAAAATCATCAATATGTCGGTGGATTTCAGCTGGTCCACATCTCTCCTCAGCTCAGTAATGACGGCCTTCAGAGCTGTCACCTCATCAGTGGCCCCTTGGCCTTGCTCACACACCGCTATACGTGCCGCAATGGCATCAATAGTATAACTCAATGGTGTCACAACATCATCTAGGGTCTTCTCAGTCATGCCAGGAATTGAGGCCTCAAGTTTGGAGGCGCGTCTATTTGCAGAATGGGCTAGCTGTCCCATCCGTAGCAATGCAACCTGGGTTAGCGGGGGTCGGTCAGCAGCAACAGCAGTACCAGATCTGGGAGGCAAGGGAGCAGTAGAGGAACTAGGAGTAGCAGAAGGGACAACACTAGATGTACCTGAATCCCCACAGGTCAGAGTAGGCAATACTGCCTCTGCAGGTAGTGTTTGAATATCAACAACCGGGGAGGTATCCACCGGGGCTGCCTTCTTCTTCTCTGCCTCATCCTTCAAATATTCCACCTCAATCCTCCGAATGTCAGTAGAAGATGTGGGAATCAATTCCACATCCTTCTTCTCATATCTAGGTACCCGAGCTCGTCTGTATATCTCGGTGACCTGCACCAGAAAGGGGAGGGAAGTTTGGCGCTGTTTGGCCCTTATGGCCATCTCCTATTCAACGATCATACCCAAATTTATGTGTTCTCGTGCAATGATCGAGCCAAGACAAGCCACCTTTGTGTGGCGTGGGATGGACTAATTCTGGGATGACATGATAGTGCTACTGATAAAGTCAAACTAGTACCTTGCTGCTACCTGGAGGTCCTTCTTCTCTATCTGAGCTCTTGCCTTCAACCACCTTAGAGTACCATCACATATGAGAGGAGCTAGCCAGCTTTTCATGTTCTTCAAGGACTTAGTCTTGATTTTGTACTGGTAGGCATTTGCAATGTTGTCAGTGCACTCCAATACAATATTTATGTTAGTACTGTCACACAACACTTTCCTGCCCTTGACAACCACATAATCAATCGGCTTGAATTTAGCAGCCAACTTCTTCCTTTGTGGTACTAAGGCTCCATAAGCGGTGTAGAACTCTAGGACCCAATTTGGAACATAAGAGCCTCGGGGTCGGGTGAACAACTGGAACTTGTGGGAACTCAAACAGCTCATGATCTTTGAATACCTGTCTATGACGCCATCAATAGACAACCTCTTCTTCTTTATAATGATCCTTAGCCCCTCAGTCTTCAGTCTGTTCATAGACCGTGGAGGAAGACCCTGTACTAGTGGTGCTAGGACCACAACTTGTGCTGGAGCAGAAGGAGTAGTGATGGCCTGGGGAGTCCTGATCCTAGAAGGATCATTCATCCTCTTGGATTGCAGCTCCGTCCTCTGGGCTGCTAGTAGCTCATCACCCTCAGGCTCAGAAGTGGTAGCCCGAGGATCTTGGTGTTCACCCTCACTCTCAAAAGTGGTAAGGTGAGTGGCATAGATCCCGTCACTATCGGAGCTGACCTCCGGTGACGCAGGTGTAGGTGCCTTGTCTTTTCCTTTTCCTTTCCCACTATGGTGGGTAGTTTAGTAACCTTTGCTCTGGATGCAGCTGCATCCTCGTTGATTGTGATTCCTTTGGCCAGCTTGCGGGGTAGCAGGTCTCTACCGGCCAATTTTGGTCTAGCCATATCTGTAAAAACGTAAAAAGAGTTAGAAATAGTTCAAACAAAGTTGCAGAAAATAGTTGCAGACAGACTCGCTGAATCGGTCGGCGAGTCGCCAAATCACTTTGGCGAGCTAGACCAGGCTCGCCTAAAGGATTGACTAAAAATTTCCTAGAAAAATTGGCATGTCGACGATGGGAGGTCCCTTCAGTGAATTGCCGATAACATTCGGCGAGCAAGTACTAGCCCATCGAAAGTTACAGGTGCATTTTAGGGGTTAGGGGTGCAGAAAGGGCGATCAAGAAGATAATCGGCGAATCACCGAGTGCAGTCGGCGAACTCAGGCTTTTCACCGAAAGTTACAAAACCCAAACTCAATTTTAGCATGAAATTAAAGGCGATCAAGGGGGATTCGGGGACCTGCTGAGTGGTTCGGCGAGCTTGACCCAGCTCACTAAACGGCCCAACGTGCTTACTTTCAACCCCGCAACCCCCGAAAACAAAGTCAAAGCATACACTATTTTAATTAGGATTAGACCGATTACACCCATGCCCCCGGGATACTCAGACTTCTCCCGATTTGGCCAAATTTGGCCATTTAACGAATTAAGCCCTTAAGAATAATGTCAACCGCACTATCATGGGGCAAAGCATGTCATTTGGCACAATTGCGGGTTACTTAGACTTCACCCGTCTAGACCCAACATTAACAAAAATCATCCAACAATTTTTATCAATTTTAAGCACGAAATTTTGGGAAATTAACAATATAGGCATGATATTCAAATTAAAATGGGCATACTGTTTTATTTAAAAAATATATTTGGACTAATTTAGAGTCGCCACTTAATTTTTAAGGTAAAATTAAGAAAACTTGATTTTTCAAAAGATTAAAAATAGAAAATCTAATGAAAGTATTCAAAGGGGTTCGGAGTTCATATTAGTATTTCGGGAAGGGTTTGAAAGCACCCGAAATGCCCGCTAATACGCGGTTATCCAGAAATTAATTATTTGGCTAAATTCGTTTGACTTAATTTGAATTGAACAATTTTATAGTTAGAACCATTTTAAAAGGGAAAAGGGGGAAATACAGGAATACTATCTAAGTGAGATAATTTGCAAAATTTATTTTTTAAGTCTTATTAAAGGTGATTGATTTAGTCAAGTTATAAAATCAAAACGGGTATCTTTTGGGTATTTGAATTTTAAAACCTTAAGATTTAATAGCAAATATTGACAGATAAACAATTATGAAATAATAAAGTAAAGAAGGAAATTTGGGCCCAAGTTTGGTTTTCTGTCCGCCTGGGCCAGCACTTGGGCCTAATTTCATTTTGGGCCAAAAAGCCCAATTCTTGCCACCTGTCCTAAATTCTAACAAGATAATAATAAGTAAAATAACAAGGGCTTAGGCCCAAAAATAACAAAATACAACTCTGAATTTGGGGCCTTTAGGCCCATTTTCGCATTTTCGTATACACTAGACGTATACGAGTGTATACAATCCTGTATTAACTCCAAACACTTGTATGCCCACATCAAGGATATGTCTTCAATTTTGAAGGTTGATCGACTCAACAAAGGGGTATTGGGCCTCCAAGGCCCCATAGGAAATGCAAGAAGGAGATAGAGTCCGTGAGGACATGGGCAGATTTCACATGCAACAAAAACAAGTAAACTTTTGAGTAACAACCCATGTGACTTAATATAAGAAACTAAAGGAGAGAAATAATCACTACCGCCTAATCATCACAGTGAGAACAAAATAAAAAATAAAAAATAAATTAGGATTAGAATTCGACAAGCTCTAATGTTGTATTGTATATATTGATTATTGATAGGAATATATATTATTATATTTCAAGTGAAATTGAAGGACATATGTATAATTATGGGTGTTCATGGTTTGGATAAAAACCGATCCAAACCGAAAAACCAAACCAAACCGATTTAATTTGGGTTTTGGTTTGGTTTGGTTTTAGGTTGGTAAGAACCGATAGTATTTGGTTTGGTTATAGTTTTGTTCGAAAAAAATCGAAGAAATAACCGAACCGAATAGAACCGAACCAACAAGTTATATACATAAATTTTTATTATTATACATACATAATTTATTATATTGATAAACAATTTTAAAGATTTTATATATGTTTCATCAAAATTTATTTATAATTTACTTATGAAATAAAAAATGTCTAAGGTGAGAACATTTTTCTTATTGGTTTAATGTATATGAGTGTCTATGGAAATTCTTTGCGGGACTGAAAATGTCATTGTCTCTTCCTTCTATGCCAAAATAGTGAATTTTGAAGTTTTATTCAGTAAATTCAATGAACGAAAGTTCTGTAATGCCAGTCATTCTAACTATTTTTTTGTTTGATTGGATTGTTGTCACTTTTTTTACGTTTTGAATGAATTGTTTCTTTTATTTTTATGTATGGTTAATAACCGAAAACCGAACCAAAACCGAAAACAAAAAAACCGATAAATGTATATTATATTTGGTTTGGTTTGGTTTTGATAATTTTAAAACCGATTAAGTTGGTTTGATTTTGGTTTTGACCAATAACCGACCCAAACCAAACCGTGAACACCCCTACGTATAATAATTGCTTCCACGTGAAAGTTGACGACAGATTTTGGACAAACATTGTTGACCACTGAGTAATGATATGTTAAAATTGGAATTTGGGTTGGAGGTGTAATTGTTAGGCATGAATTAATATTATTATTATAATGTTAGGGTAAGAAGATTGAGGTGTTGTATTTATATGGGTCTACATATTGATATATATATATAATTAATAAGTGAGTAAGCACAGAGAAACAAATGTTTCACATATATATATATATATATTTATATCCCATAGATAGTGACAAACATACAACCATAAATTAAAATGAACTAAATTCAAAAATTAATTTTACGGTAAATTCATTTAAATGACAAAACCGAAGGACAAGTTTAAACAAAATAAAAGACAAGAAGCACAAGGCGGATGAATGAATCCCAAAAGAGATGAACTAATAATATGCATATTGATAAGAGGAAGATAGGAAAGTAAGAAGAAAAAACACGGAACCCCTTGTAACTCGCTTCACTATTTACTTAATGACTCAAAAATCAAGTTGATCGAATTTCACAATTTTTCAACTTAACAGGAATAATGACTTTCAAGCATTCGGCAAACAAACGGGGACGGGGTTGGGAGAAAAGTAACAATGACCACAAATCGAACTCAACCTAACCGAGTATGAAATGATTCAAAATGTTTAACAGTGATCATAATTAAACAAACTTATACGAGATAAAGAAATTAGGATGAAATTTAGCCATCAAATCGGGTTATCAATGTTTGGGGGTAGAATACCAAACAAACAATGAATCTTTGCGATCAAATGACAAACCATAAGAAAAGGGACTGAAGACACAACAACTTGATCACTTTCCACGTTAAAATTAAGCTAAGGCACGCCACTTATGTTAACCACAATATTGCAAACCAGCCAATGCAGGGAAACATGGATCGCAACAACATTTTAATCATGAAAGATTTCGGAAATTGATAAGCTTAAGATGTAAGAATCCAACAAATGGGTTTAATATGTTTAGGACTTATACTACCTACAATCAAGTATCCCTATAATCTGAAGCATAAACAAATCAGCAGAGGAAAATATGTTTTGAGCATACGCGAGAAAAGAACGAGAGGTGCTTAATTGCATAAACGAGCAGCCACATTCCCCAAACTAAAAATAAGAGCACCTTCAAACTTACAAAGACAACTTAAATATACTAATCACAAAGACGCAACACCAGAGGGAGGAGCAAAGTTCTTAATCATAGATACTCTAGACATAAATCTCATACACAAACACGTTCTATTCCTCAGTTAACTAGAATACTGACTCAAACCCGAACGGGCAGGCATTAGACACCAAATTAACTAAGAACAGAGACATTCGAGCTAAAAAAAAACAAAGAATCTACAGAAATTTCAGTTCATGAATGAAACATCCAATACGGGTTAATGATCAAGAAGGAGTTTACCTTCTCGGAGGCAGCGAACTGAAGACGAAACGAGCTAGAGGCGACACTTCCACCACGAAACCCGAACATGAACGACAACCCCAAAGTTTGGGCAGAAGTATTAAACTTAGACACCGAAAATAATTATCTCCTTTGTTTTCTTGAGGCGTATTTCGTATGAATTTTAACTATTTTTGTTTAGCTTAGCTCTATATTTTCACTCCCAAAAATCCCACAAAATCTTCTTCTCTTTTTTTCCCCCTTTTTCTTTACAGTGAACAACGACATATATAGGAGGGATTAGGGTTCGGAAAATGAGGGAAAACAGACCAAAAATTGGACAAACCAAGGCCCAAATCCAAAAATAAAAAGTCTTTCACCATTCAAGCTAAACACCCTTTTGCCTAAAATTTTGTCCCATTCCGGAAGAGGAAATAAGGACAAACGTATGCTGCTGCCTGCTGCGATTCGTAAGAGTTGGAGAGAAACGTGAAGGAAGAGGATAAGGAGGAGCAGAGTACTCTGCATTTCTCACTGCCTTTCCGTCTATCTCCGTTTGGAGTCATTTGAAAACCAACATCGTTTGTTTGTCGTTGTAGCGTGTTGATGGCGTCGCTTTGTTATGGTATGAACACGCCATCTGCTTCTATGTATTGACGCCGCCTGAATGCCGTTTGAAGGAAACGTTGCCTCGTCGTTTACTGGAAAAGCTAATGTTGGCGTTTTGAGAAGTTGATGTCGCTTCTGGGTTTCTCTTGAACATAAAATTGGGCCGGGTCGGGGGAGAAATGGGTTTGCTGAATTGGAAAACAAAAAAGGAATGGGTTTTGGGCTTGTTGATTGTTAAGAGAAAATGGCTCAACATGGATCTTGCAGGGAGTTGAAATTAAGACCAGAAGATGGCTATATATTTGTTAGAAGAACTAGCCAAGAGTATTATGAAACTTAGCTTAAAATTGAATGTTATTGGCAAATTAGGCTAAAATCAAATAAGATGAATTAAAATTAATTAATTAACGAGCTTCTCAACCTTAACGAGATAAAATAATCAACTTAATTTAAGCTATATAGCTCAAAAATATAACTATTGTATAACTAAACTAATTAACCAAATGTTTAATTAAAACAAAATATTTTTTTGAGACGGTTTTTGACTAACCATAAAATATACTAATTATATACGTAATTATGTAAAGCATATATATTATCTAAAAACTAAAAAAATGACAAAACTGTTTAAAATAACTTGGAAAATGTTTTGAATTTTATAAAGTCAATTATTTCAACTTGTTTGGAAATTAAGAAACTCGATGATTAATCTATATTGTGGAGGTCCAAAATTGGGTGTCAACAACTGTCCCTCATTTTACTTGGATTGATGCAAGAAATTCAAGGAAAATGAAATTGACTAATCCAATTTTGGCCAGCCACATCTTCATCTCATGAAAAAGGATTTTGGCACGAACTTTAGGAATTATTACCGAACCCTGTACATGGGTTTCGTACGTATATCAGGCTATATGAGAATTCAGGCCGCTTTTAGTTTGATACACTTGATTTGACGTATGATTTGAAAGAATTCAAAAGTCATCCTGATATCGGATTATGAAGAGACTGGAATGCTCGGGAATAAGATTTGAGAGTGAGTATTGGAATACAGCTAAGTTTCAACATTGATCCCGCCTATATATCCCCCAACTTAGGGAATCAGACTGTTTGTAGTTCAACTTAATCGGTTGAGAAGGAAATCTATTATGCAATTTAACCTTCGGTTCAGGAAGAGTGACAAAATAAGTCGAGTTATGAAAAAGAGGCTTGCAACATCTTAGCCATGAATGTGGCGCACTTCACACCCATAATTAAGAACTTACACGGACATAATTTCCAAAACGCTTGGTGCATTGTCACTCAGACTGGAAAGCTGCTTCCGATAGAGACCAAATATTTCCGGATACGAAACTGAAACCGACAAACCCAAAGATAACCCATATGCCTTTTGATAGGGGTGTGGTTTGATTATGGTGGAAGTCGCTCCTCTGCTCGCGTCCTAAGAGTTTGGCACTTCTCTTGGGACTATGTCCCAGTTCGTTGCTAAGAAAAAATCCACGTTGTGCTACATCCTTTTTGATGTCGTCCGCACCTGTGTCTTGTTTTGAGAATTCATCCTCTCGGATGCTCTCGTCAAAGACTGAGATAAAACTCATTAGCATAAAAATGCAATTCAAATGTAGAGATAGTATCTTTTATCGTGTTGACACTTAATTTCTCTCCTTGAACGTTAGACGTCAACTCCATCGGGTTGATGTAAAGCAAACAAAGCTTGTGTCTCATGTTTACAATATAATCTTCAATGTACTCTTCCTTTAATGGCAAAGTAATAAAATAGGCTGATGTAATATGTTGATAGTTCTCTTGATGTTGTTGTTGATGATTCTCTTGATGTCGTTTTTGCAAAGAAAAATGACGCAGTCGATATTGATCTTCCTGTGATGTGTAAACCTTTCTCTTGCGATGCATAACTCATTTATCCTGCGATGCATGACTATTCTCTCTTGTAATGCGTGACTCTTTCCTCTTGCAATACATGACTTTTCCTTTTGCAATGCATGACTTCTTTCTCTTGCAATGCCTGACTTCTTTCTCTTGCTATGCATGACTTCGCCGCGATGCATGACTTCTTTCTCTTGCAATGCATGACTTGTTTCTCTTGCAATGCTTGACTTTCTTCTCTTGCAGTCCATGATTTCTTTCTCTTGCTACGCATGACTTCTCCGCGATGCATGACTTCTCCGCGATGCATGACTTCTTTCTCTTGCTATGCATGACTCTTCCTTTTGCGATGTATGACTTCTTTCTCTTGCAATGCCTGACTTCTTGCTCTTGCTTTGCATGACTTCTTTCTCTTGCTATGCATGACTTCCTTCTCCTGCAGTGCATGATTTCTTTCTCTTGCTATGCATGACTTTTCCGCGATGCATGACTTCTTCTTTTGATGATGCCATCCCCAGTACCGAACGAAGATGATGCTTCACCGGACAACATAGGTGATCTTCTGGGTACCTTCTGGGTAGCAGTATCGTCTCAATTGCCAATGTAAAAATGATCCTTGGAGTAGCGGTATCATCTCATTTGACAATACGATATAAATGATCCTCGGAGTAGTGGTATCATCTCACTTGACAATACGGTATAAATGACTCTACGGGTAGTGGTATCGTCTCATTCGGCAATACAAATATAAATAACCTTCAGGGTAAGAATATTATCATATCTGATAATATAATGCATATAGACGTCTTCCCGGTACCTTTAGTTGCTGGAAATAAAAAATATTGCTCTTTTCGAGGTTTTCATTTATTCCATTTCTGAACATAATTTCATATTCATTATGGACCTCGCCTTGTTGGGAATTGAATGAAATAATGTTATTCATATTCCAAAATCTTTGATATAAGCAGCATAAAATATTTCTTGCATCCACAGAAAAATTATTAATTTGGGGAATTCCTTGCCCTTTCAACTTCTCCAAATTTATTGAATGGAGGAATATGCTGATCTTGAGGCGATCTTATAGACATGTATTCACAGGGAAATTGTTAGTTTAAAAATGAACTGATCTGTGTCGATCTCTTCGATTGTCCGCTCCTTGTTTAGCTATCTCCGGTTGATTTCTCCGATCCCCCGCTTCTTGATAGATAAGACAAAACATTTTTATGCAAAAATAATTGACACATGAAAGAAAAGTTTTTAAGGAAAATAGATTTTTAAAAAAAAGTAATGTTTGGAAAAGGTCACTGCCAGTGTCATGTCATGTCAAGCTAAATGAACGCCATTTGGAGTTGATGTTTCGAGATCTATCTGATTACTTGTTGGGAAGCATTCAAAGTTGCTCTAAACTGCCGATAAACCCCATTGAAGATTTGAGGCCATCCTCAAAATTTCTGTCCCAGTTAGCTGTCTTGGCTTATCTTTAACTGTTGGTAAGCAAATCACTGAATTTTTGAGATCTTCCCAAAAATTCTGTCCCAGTTGCAAATTTCAAAGTAACTTCAGTCTTAACTTTGTTGGAGAGATCTTCTTCTTGAGAATTTTTGAGTCCCTCTCAAAAATTCTGTCCCAGTTTCTATTGTAAAGGAAACATAGAAATCTTACGGGAGATATGACCGAGCCGTTGTGGCGCTTACGTATCCCATTGAGGCAGGAATCAGGTCAAATGTAGTTCTCCCTCAAGGGTTAACAGAAATAAGAAAAAATTACAAAGAAACCGACCGAGGTCGAAATAGGTCTCCTACGTATCTCATTCTTGAGAATTCAGGTCGAACGAAGTTCAAGTACAAACGGAAACATTAAAGAGGGACAAAGGGGTGTCCGAGGCCGACATAGGCCGCCTATGTATCTCATTCTTTAGAACTCAGGTCAGACGTTGTTCATTACATAAAGATAGATTTTAAACAAAGCAATTACAAGCAAATAGAGCGATTACAAGGAAATAACCGAAGTACAAATTGAAGCTTCACACGTAATATCTCTTGACAGCATCTGAGTTGATTGGTTTTGGCCATTCGGTGCCATTTATCTCCGACAGGACTAATGCACCTCCAGATAACACTTTACGAACCATGTAGGGTACTTGCCAATTTGGTGCGAATTTCCCTTTGTACTCATCTTGATGAGGGAAAATGCGTTTAAGGACCAGCTAGCCGATTTCAAATATCCTGGTTCTTACTTTCTTATGGAAAGCACGAATCATTCTCTATCGATATAGTTTTCCATGACAAACAACAACCATTATCTTCTCATCAATCAGTGTTAACTGATCAATCCGCTTGCGAACCCAATCAACATCACTCAATTCAGCTTCTTGGATGATTCTCAATGAAGGTATTTCAACTTCCGCAGGTATTACTGCTTCTGTTCCATATACTAGCAAATATGGAGTAGCTCCAACTGATGTTGTGACAGTCGTTCGGTAACCTAATAAAGCATATGGCAGGATCTCATGCCAACCTCTGCGATTATCAATCATTTTCCTCAAAATCTTCTTTATGTTCTTGTTGGCGGCTTCTACAGCTCTATTCATTTGGGGACGATAGGCGGTTGAGTTTCGGTGAGTAGTCTTGAATTGTTCACATATCTCTCTCATCAAGTGATTGTTAAGATTCGCTCCATTATCAGATGGATTATGGTACTCCAAACCTACATATCAAGTTGTTGCGAACAAAATCAGCTACAACTTTCTTGGTTACCGACTTGTACGAAGCTGCTTCCACCCACTTGGTGAAGTGGTCAATGGCAACCAAAATTAATATGTGTCCGTTAGAGGCGGCTGGCTCTATTGGACCATTGACATCCATGCCCCAAGCTACAAATGGCCAAGGTGAACTCGTAACATTAAGTTCGTGGGGTGGCACTCGAATCAAATCACCATGTACTTGACATTTATGGCACTTCTGCACGAACTTGCAACAATCATGCTCCATAGTCATCCAAAAATAATCGACTCAGAGGATCTTCCTTGCGAAAGTGAGCCCATTCATGTGAGTACCACAAACTTCGACATGTATCTGTTCCAGAAGCTTCGCAGTTTCACTAGCATCCACGCATCTGAGAATACCTTAATCTGGAGTCCTCCTATAAAGGATTTTCCCACTTGTGAAGAAATTGAGGGTCGTACGGCGTATCGACTTCTTCTGGTTAAACGTTGCTTTCTCAGGTTAAGTCCCGGTCTCAAAGTACTTCTTGATGTCAAAATACCAAGGCAAATCGTCTAGTTCCGCTTCAACATGTGAACAATGGACAGGCCGCTCCTTTACCTCTATATCCACTGGATCAATATAACTTGTATCTGGATGTTTAATCATTGAGGCAATGGTGGCAAGAGCATCGGCTAACTCATTCTGTGTCCTGGGAGTATGTCTGAACTCAATCTTGCAAAATCTATTGCACAACTTCTGTATATACTGCACGTACGGGGTGATTTTTGGGTTCTTCACGGCCCATTCTCCTCAGACCTGATGAATCAACAAATCTGCATCTCCAATAACCAACAACTCGTGAACATTCATATCAATGGCCATCCTTAGACCTAGAATGCAAGCTTCATATCAGCCATGTTGTTTGTGCAATCAAATCGGAGTTTAGCTGCCATAGGATAATGTTGACCAGATTCTGACACTAGGACTGCTCCGATACCTTTCCCTTGGTGATTTGCCGCTCCATCAAAGAATACTCTCCAACCAGGGTAGGCTTCAGAAATATCTTCACCCACAAATGAAACTTCCTCGTCTGGAAAATAAATCTTGAGTGGTTCATACTCCTCATCAACTGGGTTCTCCACAAGATGATCAACTAAGGCTTGTGCTTTTATCGCCTTTTGAGTCACATACACAATGTCAAACTCACTCAAAAGCATTTTCCATTTAGCCAACTTTCCGGTTGGCATTGCTTTCTGGAAAATATACTTCAACGGGTCCATCCTGGAAAAAAGGTATGTGGTATAAGAAGACAAATAATGTCTCAACTTTTGAGCAATCCAAGTCAAAACACAACATGTTCTCTCCAAAAGAGTGTAACGAGCCTCATATGGAGTGAACTTTTTGCTTAAGTAATAAATGGCTCGCTCCCTCTTCCAGTTTCGTCATGTTGACCAAGCACGCATCTCAATGCCTTATCCGATACTGACAAATAACGGACTCCTTTCTTGCGGAGGGACCAACACCGGTGGATTAGACAAATAGTTCTTGATGGCATCAAAAGCAGTTTGACATTTTTCGATCCACTTGGTCCCGACATCTTTTTTCAATAACTTAAAGATGGGCTCACACACCACGGTAGATTGAGCTATAAACCGGCTGATGTAGTTCAACCTTCGTAAAAAACTTATCACCTCTTCCTTGGTCTTCGGAGGAGGTAATTCTTGGATCGCCTTGATCTTGGAAGGGTCAAGCTCAATGCCAATCCTGCTGACTATAAATCCCAACAACTTGCTAGTTGGCACTCCGAAAGCACATTTGGCGGGATTTAACTTCAAATTGTATCGGCGTAGACGATCAAAGAATTTCCTCAAGTGAGTCAAGTGATCCGAACTCTCGCGGGACTTGATTATAACATCATCTATATACACCTCGATCTCCTTGTGAATCATATCGTGAAAGATGGTCGTCATAGCCCTCATGTAAGTAGCACCGACATTTTTGAGACCAAACGGCATCACTCGATAATGATAATACAACCCAAGGCGTGATGAAAGCCGTCTTTTATGCATCCTCTTCATCCATCAGGATCTAGTGGTAACCCGCATAACAATCCACAAATGACTACTTCTCATGCTTAGCACAGTTATCAATGAGAATGTGAATATTTGGTAATGGAAAATTATCTTTTGGGCTAGCTTTGTTGAGATCTCTGTAGTCAACACAAATTCTGATTTTTTCGTCTTTCTTGGCAACTGGAACAACATTGGCTAACCAAGTCGAATATTGCGTCACTTCCACTACTTAAGACTCGATCTATTTGGTAATCTCCTCTTTGATCTTTAAACTCAACTCAGGCTTGAAATTTCAAGTCTTTTGTTTTATTGGACTTAAATCTGGATTGATCGGCAACTTATGGGACACCATATTCGTACTCAGCCCTAGCATATCTCTATAAGACCAGGCAAATACATCAATGTACTCAGCCCTAGCATATCTCTATAAGACCAGGCAAATACATCAATGTACTCTCTGAGTAAATGAACCAGGTCTCTTCTTTGAGCTTTAGTCAGATGGACACTGATTCTTACTTCTTTAACGCATTCCTCATCTCCGAGATTCACAGTTTCAGTTTCTTCCAAATTTGGCTTGTGTTGATTCTCGAATTGTCGAAACTCTTCAGCAACATGTTCGGGTACCTCATTTTCTTCTTCGTATTCCTCGTACTCATCATCACCTGCTTCATTTCGTTTGTTCAGCTCATGACACGATATGACATTGTTAGGTTTTAAATTAATATTACTGAAATTATAAACAAATGAAGTTAGGAAAATAAAATATAAATAGATAAGCAAACAAATTTTGATAAAACAGGCTTTCATTTAAATTGAAAAACAAGAACAAACTTTGGCCACGGCCATGGGCCATTTTTCCTTTTTAAAAATCACAAGGGAATTAAAAAGTTCAAACAAATAAAAATTGCATAAAGGGTGGGTCTCGGGCCTCTTCCGGACTACCACCAATTTTAAAAACATACAAAGAGACATGTCTTTTCTACCAAGCTGCACGGGAAATCAGGAGTGGTGTGGAGGTCCAATTTTGCAGTTTCTCCTCAGGTTCTGCATCACAGATTCTCGATGTCCCAGCCTCTTCCTCGATGACCGTATCAATTTCCTCAAAAAGGCCCTAGATTTCTTCCTCGAGACTACCACCGTTAACACATGCTCGCACTGGGAATGACTGGTACAGATGAGGAAATGGCCTAGCCAATGCTTGATCAACACACTTGTTCTTCATATCAGCTTCATCATCTGTGGGGACATACCCCAAACTAAATTTTGCTCCTTTGACGGGAATTTGAATAGGCTCGACAATTCCTTGGAAATGCTTCCCCAACATGAAACCTGGTTCGAAACCATTCTGGAGCATGACGGTAGCAATCATCTTGTACACGGCAAGCATAAGAGGTTGTGGAGCCAAGTCATCAGCGGTGGCATTTACCAGTTCCACTGTGTAAAAATTGCAACCTCGAGAGACATCATTAATGATCGGTGCATACCCATTGGAATGGCTCCCTTCACCATAAATGACCAATGACTAATTCCTGGTCCTTCCAAACAAACTTCATTAGTTGGTGAAGGGTAGACGGCACAACTCCAACCATGTGGATAAACAATCTTCCTAGAATCAAATTGTAATTGGTGTTGATATCCAACACCTGGAACTCCACGTTAAATTCTGCAGGACCAACTTGAATATCCAAGTTTACCGCACTCAATGTGTCTTTTTGCACTCCATCAAAAGCCCTCACATTGACTTGGTTCTGGTGAAGCTTTCCCAGGTCGAATTTTAGCTGCCTCAGAGTCGAAAGTGGGCAAATATTAAGACCGAATCCGTCATCCACCAAGACGCGATTTATTTTCTTGTCTCGACACATAGTGGTGACGTGCAGAGCTTTGTTGTGCATCCTGCCTTCAAAGGGCAACTCTTCGTCACAGAAACTTATTCGGTGTCCTCGAATGGTCTGGTTTATCATGGCTGCTAAATTGTTATTGTTGGCACCCACGGGCACATAAGTGTTATCCAGAGCCTTCATCAGAGCCTGCCTATGCATTTGCGAACTCATCAACAAGGCCCATATAGAAATCTGAGCCGGTGTCTTCTCTAAATGCTTCACAATTGAAGAATCTTTCGACTACATTTTTCTCCAAATCTCTTAGGCCTCGGCTTCACTGATCGGCCTTTTTGTTTGGTCCTTCTTTTGCCTTCCTTGGGCCAACTCTTTCGGTGTGTAACATCTACCAGATTTGGTCATACCTTGGGTAATAGTTGTTTCAATCACAAAATTTAGTCGAGCTAGAGTTTCTCGTGGCACCAAGGCAACAACCTTCTCGGGTGTCAGAATCATAAACTCTTTCTTCTCTCTAATGTCTAACGAGGCTATAGCCCTTTCCAGCTCATCAGGAACAATCGGAACTATTGCCTTTGTCATGCACCAATCATCATCTGTCTCTATCATATTGATAGTGACACCTCCATGATTTGGCAAAGGATTACTATTGATATTGGGCGCGACTGTCTGAAAAGAGACCACGTTCTGGTCAATCAGGTCTTGGATCTTATGCTTCAGGTTGATACAGTCCTCGATATCATGTCCAACGCTGTTAGAGTGATACGTGCACCTCTGATCAGGTCTGTAAAACTTTGAGCTAGTGTCAACCGGCTTGGGTCCCACTGGATGAATATATCCTGCTGCAGTTAATCTCCCAAACAGCTTTGTTTGGCTTTCAATAAGCGGAGTGAAAATTCTAGCAGGCTTCTCAAATCTAGGACGGGAGGGATCGTAATTGCCTTGTTGAGGGGGTGCCATTTGGCGATAATTTGGAGCATTCAGATGGGGGGCTTGATATCTGGGATATGAGTTAGTTTGATAATTTGGTTGTGGAGCTTGGTAGTTCGAAGGGGTAATTTGGTAAAGTGGAGCTGGGGTTTGGTACATTGGGGGAGGATTTTGGTAATTTTCCAGAACGTTAGCACAGTTGGGGGCGGCATTTTGATAGTGATGAGGTGGAGTTTGGTAAACTGGAGGGGGAGTTTGGTAGATAGGAGGAAGGGTATTTTGATAATTGGGGGGATGGGTATTTTGGTAACTGGGAGGAGGGGTATTTTGGTAATCAGCCTGTGCATAACAAGCCGGGTATAAACTCTGTAAAGGTCGAGAACAACCTTGGTATAATGAGGATTTCCTTGGGGTCTTCTTCCCCTCATAAGAGATAGATGACACATCCTCTCTTTTCTTCTTTAACAAGCCCGAAGATCCGGGCGAGGTAGCAACACGGGCAATCTTCCCGGTTCTCAATCCATCTTCGATAGTCTCACCTACCTTGACTATCTCAGCAAATTTTGCTCTAATGAGCAACATGATGCTATCATAATATTCGGGTTCTTGCACCCGCACAAACACTTCGACAATTTCTTTTTCTGACATAAGAGGACTAACTCTAGCTGCCTCCTTTCGCCATCTATATGCGAATTCTCTGTAAGTTTCGATCGACTTCTGCTTCATTTTCTCCAAGGAGTAACGATCAGGAACGATCTCCATATTGTAGGCGAATCGTTCGATAAAGTTCTTAGCCAGAGCGTTCCAGCTAGACCACTGTCTCGTTTCATGAGACGTAAACAATTCTAGAGCCTCTCTGCTCAGACTTCGGCTAAAAAGCCGCATTAACAAAGCTTTGTTTCTTTTAACTCCCACGAGTTGGTCACAGTAGGCCCTCAGGTGTGCTATGCTAAGGGGTTCCCCGTTCCTCCGAAGATGTCAAATTTTGGCACCTTGAACCCGTCCAGGAGGTCTAAATTCGAATGAATGTACAGGTCTTCGTAACTCAACCCGGTGGCCTCAAGAATGCAATTCAACTCCTTCATAGTTTTTCTAATTTCCTTCTTCATATCTATCTTGGCGGTCTCTTCCTTTGACCTCCACACTCTCTCCATCTCCTTATAGTGGTCGAGCTCCAAACCATGGGTACCATGCTTGTTGGGGACTGGTATTTGGAAAGTGGATTTTTGCGATAGTGGTGGAGCAATAAAGGGACTCTGGCCATTTAAAGGGGCGTGATAGTTTTGGGGAAAAGTCTGGGGGCTGGTTTTGGTGAAGGAGGGAAGTGCGTGGGTTATTAGCGTTTTGGCTGTGAGAGGTAGGCCAGTTTGGTGGTTTGCATTAGGGGGAGGGAGTGGTGCTTGGAGGTTGGTATTTTAAGGAGGGGTGATGATTGATAAGAGGCTGAGGCGTAATGAAGGTTTTAGGTGGTAAGGTCAATGATGGAGGGATTACGAGCAGAACTTGAAGGCGGTTTTGAGCTTGTTCCACATTAGGAGGGGGAATTTAAGCTGGAGGTCTTCCATCTGGTTGAGAATTGACAGCAAAAATCGGAGGAGACAGATTTTGTTTTCTCTGCATCTCGACCCTCATCTCAGCAATTTGTTGCATCAACTGTAGGATTAGTTCATTCTAATCAGCAAGGGCGGGCTGAGCCACCACGACATCAGTAAGGCTGGTTTCTTCGTTGTTATCACCTATTGCTGCTTTTCCCGTTTGTGAACTTTGACTGGGGAAGGAATATGTAGGACTTTTAGATCTAGTGAAATAAGAATGATCGACCAGTGTATTAGCACAAATCAGTTCTTAACTACATGTAGATAAAAACAACTCAAAGGCAAATCTATTAGTATTAGGTATGGATGAATAACGCAAGATATCACATAGAAGGCATATAAACACATAAGAGTTGCTTCGTTTGAGAACATGTTAGCCCACAAATAATTTTTTGAACAAGGAGGAATTTGCTCGTTTTATTTTGAGGCTAGTGACTCATGAAGGTTGAGTTGCGTCAAGCTAAGGTCTTCTTGATGCATCTCTCAGCATCTATTGATCTGAACTCAATGTTTCCTTGTAGAATGAAGGGGAAAAAGAAAATTAAGAGATAGGGGTTGGGCCTTGAAAGGCTACCTACGTATCTCCCAAGGAGAATTCAGGCCCTACGTAGTTCGAATACAAAGGAAACTTTCATTTTCATTCATTTCTTAAAGATTACAAGGAAAGTAAAAAGAAAACATACAATAAAGCTCCTAAAAGATAGATGACGCCTTCATCAAAGTTTTTTCTTCTAACTGCTGCATTAATCACGGTGGGGACAAACTCATATGCTTCGAGGGTGATTTCTCATTCCCTTCTTTCCACCGTCCCTGGAAAGGAGGCCTATAGACAATTTCCTCTTCAATAACTTCAGGTCCAGTGCCTTCGGGACTACTGTTGGTGGGCTCTTGGCTGAAAAAAGAGTACTTTTCATGTGGCTTTTGAAGCGTAATGGTTATATCTTTGAAGGCATCACGTTTCTTTCGCACAGCTATTGTCTCTTCTTTTATAACATCACATTTTTTCATCTTTGCTGCCAATTCCGCATCTAGTGCCATATTTGATGCTCGTGTGACCGTGGTGGCAAACTCCACTTCTATTCTCTTTTCTTTGGTTTCTTTAACCTCTTGCCTAAGCCGCTGCAATTCCTTCCTCAAATTCTCTTCAGTTAGCTCTATGTCGATACCCTTGCCTTTTTTCATCTTAGCAGGAATTTTACCTTTCCTGAGATAATAGAGTAATGTTTTAGGATTTGGTATTGAGATTTTATTTCTGGCTGAGAAACTCAAGACTCATGGAATTTTGGTCGGACATTTTGGTAGTGACTTGTATTTGGTGTTGTAGGGATTTTTTGGGAAAATTTGAAAAGGAGTGGGCTAAAAATGTCCTCATTCAAAGCAACATTATCAAATAAACAGTTAAAGCACATAAGCATATATCGCGCGTCCTAAACAAGTATGGGGCCCTTTTGCGAGGGTAGACCTAGCTTATTTGAAAGATGTATGTGTAGAATTGAACCATTTTGTTACCCCAAAGCAAATTTTGCATATAAAATGATGTTGAAGAAGCGAAAATAAGCAAGGGAAGTAGGGAATAAACGAAAAACACAAAGGAAAGGCCCACGCAAGGGTCAGTTGAAAAGAGTACCAAAATACAAGAAAGGCAAGCCCACGCAGGGGCAAATAACAATAAATACACATAGAAAAACCCACACAGAGGTGAAATCTGCTAAGATGTTCCCGATGGCCCAGCCTCTGATCTGCTCCTCTTGTTTTGTGCCATAAGATGCTGAAGCCTATATTGAATCATTAACAAGTATCCTTCGTTCCGGCGACCTTTCTCTTCCCAGTCTTCGAGACACATTCCACTTTTCTTATCTCCAATCCACAGGTTGAGTTCTCTCAAGTCGCTTCTCTAGCTTTCCAATTCTTGAGTTACGCTCTCGAGGGCGTATTTATCCTATTCTTACTTTTGGAGAAATTCATCATGCATTTCCCGGGCTTCTCTTCTTACCTCTCTTAGTTCTATCAAAGCTTTGGACTCTTTGTTCTCCACACTACGGTAAATGTTCGGAACTGAGAAGGAGACACCTTGTATATTGCCCTTCAACCAAGTTTTGTAGGTTTTATCGTACCCAACATTCAATCGGTCCGCGGTGATGGTGCCTTCTTTCATTCGCATCGCTCTTTTCCATTCTCTCAGCATCTCTGAAACCTCAGGCACTCTATCATCCCCGATGTCGAACACATAGATACGGTAGTATGCTTCTGGGGTGTAATTTGTCTTCTTCCGAACTGCCTCAGGACCCGGATGGGCGCATATGGGCGGATACCTCGAATACCTGGTAGAGGAAGCACAAGTTGTCTGTCGCCCCGTACTATGGCATTTTTCAAGATGAAACGGTCGAACATCCACTGAATATTTTCTTCTCACAACTCAGAGAAAACTTGAGCCCATCTTTCTCTGGTTCTCCTTTTTTCTAAGTTTGCCCAGAACAACATGTCATTCAAACTCTTAAGGGCATTATGCTTATCGAGGGTATGGAGTTCCTGAGTTCCGTGTCTCTTCACCAAGTGACTCATTATCCACCATTGGAGGAGAAAGTTTCAACCCGGAAAGTAACGATCCCCTTCCGTGTCTCTTCACCAAATGACTCATTTTTCCAAAGCACGGTACATGTCGAAAAGGATTATAAGTGCGATAGGATAATACTTTACTTGACCTTGGTTCATATGTTTGTGGAATAGAGTCTGTGCAAGCATTATTACCCAGGTGTTGATACTGAGGCTCGGGCCGTGTGGGAAAACCATGGTGCCTAATAGTGCAATAGTAAATGCCAAAGGTCTGATCTCGTCCCATTTTCTGAAAGTGACCCTGAACACTTGGTTGTAATTAGTATAGAAGCTCGCATGCCCGAATCTGACATAGAGATCCATAAAAGAAACGCTAGAACCCTCGGCCTAGTAGACACAATCCTTTTTTAATCCGAGCCAGTTTACAATATCCTCGAGGGTAGGCTTGTTAGGAATTAGGATGTTGTCCCATTTTCTCACTCTTCCTTTAAGCTCTGTACCGACTGTGTCTATTCCATCCTGAATTTCCTCAATTGTCGGGGTGATCTCAATGGTTCCATATCGAAACACCATTTTCTCATTGTCCCAATAGCTTGTGAGGACTTCAATCAGTTCGGGCCACCCAACCAGATTGATGAGTTCTGTTAGGGCTCCTATATATTTGTTGAGGGTCATTTTGTGAACCACAGTGAGGTCGTTGTAGCACATCTTGAGCCAAACTGGGGCTTCTACTACCAGGTTGAATTTAGGAAATTGATCCATACCTACAAAATAAAGCACGGTTAGAATTCCCTCCCCCAAATAGGCAACAATCAAGTTCCACACATACATCTTTCAAATGTCAAATAATATGATATGTCGTTAGGTCGTGGACCTTGGACATGATTTTTGGCGGTTTTACGAATGAACTTAATACGCCTTGGGTATTAAGCTGTCTTAGGCTAATGCTTAGATTTGGATTTGGTTTCGCTCTACTCTAGGTTGACTAGAATTGGTTGAGATATGATGGTTACCCGAGTCGGACAAACAACGGGGTGAAGTCTAATAAACGACGTTGGATGACCACAAGCCAACTATTCGTTTATCACTTCCAAAGAATTCAACTTGTGTTTTTTCTGAAGGATAGCCGCGGTAAGCCACATAACCACTTTTTTTCCTAATGCAATCTATTTGCCGTTTGGTGGAATCGAGTGCCATGGATGCCACAATTCAATATATGCGATTAATAAAATAAGTAGACAGTAAAAACACATAGCCAAATACATTAATATTAAGTTAGAACCATTGTATACTCCCCAGCAGAGTCGTCATTCTGTTTTATTTAAAAATTATATTTGGACTGGTTTAGAGCCGCCACTTAATTTTTAAGGTAAAATTAAGAAAACTTGATTTTCCAAAAAATTAAAAATAGAAAATCTAATGAAAATATTCAAAGGGGTTCGGGGTTCGTATTAGTATTTTGGGAAGGGTTTAAAAGCACCCGAAATGCCCGCTAATACGCGGTTATCCAACAATTAATTATTTGGTTAAATTCGTTTGACTTAATTTGAATTGAACAATTTTATAGTTAGAACCAATTTAAAAGGGAAAAAGGGGAAATACGGGAATACTATCTAAGTGAGATAATTTGCAAAATTAATTCTTTAAGACTTATTAAAGGTGATTGATTTAGTCAAGTTATAAAATCAAAACGGGTATCTTTTGGGGATTTGAATTTTAAAACCTTAAGACTTAGTAGCAAATATTGACAGATAAACAATTATGAAATAATAAATTAAAGAAGGAAGTTTGGGCCCAAGTTTGGTTTTCTGTCCGTATGGGCCAGCACTTGGGCCTAATTTCATTTTGGGCCAAAAGGCCCAATTCTTGCCACCTGTCCTAAATTATAACAAGATACTAATAAGTAAAATAACAAGGGCTTAGGCCCAACATTAACAAAATACAACTCTAAATTTGGGGCCTTTAGGCCCATTTTCGCATTTTCATATACACTAGACGTATACTAGTGTATACAATCCTGTATTAACTCCAAACACCTGTCTGCCCACGTCAAGAATATGTTCTTCAATTTTGAAAGTTGATCGACTCAACAAAAGGGTATTGGGCCTCCAATTCCCCATAGGAAATGCAAGAAGGAGATGGAGTCCGTGAGGACATGGGCAGATTTCACATGCAACAAAAACAAGTAAACTTCTGAGTAACAACCCACATGACTTAATATAAGAAACTAAAGGAGAGAAATAATCACTACCGCCTAATCATCACAGTTAGAACAAAATAAAAAATAAAAAAATTAATTAGGATTAGAATTTGACGAGCTCTAATGTTGTATTGTATATATTGATTGTTGATAGGAATATATATTAATATATTATAAAATGAAATTGAAGGACATATGTATAATAATTGCTTCCATGTGAGAGTTGACGGCAGATTTTGGACAAACATTGTTGACCAATGAGTAATGATATGTTAAAATTGGAATTTGGGTTGGAGGTGTAATTGTTAGGCATGAATTAATATTATTATTATAATGTTAGGTGGTAAGAAGATTGAGGTGTTGTATTTATATGGGTCTACATATTGATATATATATATATATATATATATATATATATATATATATAATTAATAAGTGAGTAAGCACAGAGAAACAAATGTTTCACATACATATATTTATATCCCATAGATAGTGACAAACATACAACCATAAATTAAAATGAACTAAATTCAAAAATTAATTTTACGGTAAATTCATTTAAATGACAAAACCGACGGACAAGTTTAACCAAAATAAAAGACAAGGAGCACAAGGCGGATGAATGAATCCCAAAAGAGATGAACTAATAATATGCATATTGATAAGAGGAAGACAGGAAAGTAAGAAGGAAAAGAACGGAACCCCTTGTAACTCGCTTCACTATTTACTTAATGACTCAAAAATCAAGTTGATCAAATTTCACAATTTTTCAACTTAACTGGAACAATGACTTTCAAGCATTTGGCAAACAAACGGGGACAGGGTTAGGAGAAAAGTCACAATGACCACAAATAGAACTCAACCTAAGCGAGTATGAAATGATCCAAAATGTTTAACAGTGATCATACTTAAACAAACTTATACGAGATAAAGAAATTAGGATGAAATTTAGCCATCAAATCGGGTTATCAATGTTCGGGGGTAGAATACCAAACAAACAATGAATCTTTGCGATCAAATGACAAACCGTAAGAAAAGGGACTGAAGACACAACAACTTGATCACTTTCCGCGTTAAAATTAAGCTAAGGCACGCCACTTATGTTAACCACAATATTGCAAACCAGTCAATGCAGGGAAACATGGATCACAACAACATTTTAATCATGAAAGATTTTGGAAATTGATAAGCTTAAGATGTAGGAAATTAATCTGAACAAATGGGTTTAATATGTTTAGGACTTATACTACCTACAATCAAGTATCCCTATAATCTGAAGCATAAACAAATTAGCAGAGGAAAATATATTTTGAGCATACACGAGATAAGAACCAGATGTGCTTAATTTCGTAAACGAGCAGCCACATTCCCCAAAGAAAAAATAAGAGCGCCTTCAAACTTACAAAGACAACTAAAATATACTAATCACAAAGACGCAACACCAGAAGGAGGAGCCAAGTTCTTAATCATAGATACTCTAGACATAAATCTCATACAAAAACACGTTCTATGCCTCAATTAACTTGAATACTGACTCAAACCCGAACGACCGGGCATTAGACACCAAAATAACTAAGAACAGAGACATTCGAGCTAAAAAAAACAAAGAATCTATAGAAAGTTCAGTTCATGAATGGAACATCCAATACGGGTTAGTGATCAAGAAGGAGTTTACCTTCCCGGAGGCAGCGAACTAAAGACGAAACGAGCTAGAGGTGACACTTCCACCACGAAACTCGAACACGAACGACAACCCCAAAGTCTGGGTAGCAGTATTAAACTTAGAGACCGAAACTAATTATCTCCTTTGTTTTCTTGAGGCATATTTTGTATGAATTTTAACTGTTTTTGGTTAGCTGAGTTCTATATTTTCACTCCCAAAAATCCCACAAAATCTTCTTCTTCTTCTTTTCCCCCTTTTTCTTTACAGAGAACAACCACATATATAGGAGGCATTAGGGTTTGGAAAATGGGGGAAAATGGACCAAAAATCGGATAAACCAAGGCCCAAATCCAAATTCAAAAATAAAAAATCTTTCACCATTCAAGCTAAACACCCTTTTTCCTGAAATTTTGTCCCATTCCGGAAGAGGAAATAGGGACAGACGCGTGTTGCTGCCTACTGCAATTCGTACGAGTTGGAGAGAGACGTGAAGGAAGAGGACAAGGAGGAGCAGAGTACTCTGTGTTTCTCACTGCCTTTTCGTCTATCTCCGTTTGGAGTTATTTGAAAACCAACATTGTTTGATTATCGTTGTAGCATGTTGATGGCGTCATTTTGATATGGCGTGAACACGTCATCTGCTTCTGTGTATTGACGCCGCCTGAATGCCGTTTGAAGGAAACGTTGCCATGTCGTTTACTGGAAACGCTGATGTTGGCATTTTGAGAAGCTGATGTCGCTTCTGGGTTTCTCTTGAACATAAAATTGGGCCGGGTCGGGGGAGAAATGGGTTTGCTGAATTGGAAAACAAAAAGGGAATGGGTTTTGGGCTTTGGGCTTTGTTGTTTGTTAAGAGAAAATGGCCCAACATGGATCTTGCAAGGAGTTGAAATTAAGACTAGAAGATGGCTATATATTTGTTAGAAGGACTAGCCAAGAGTATTAAGAAACTTAGGTTAAAATTGATTGTTATTGGCAAATTAGGCTAAAATCAAATAAGATGAATTAAAATTAATTAATTAACGAGCTTCTCAACCTTAACGATATAAAATAATCAACTTAATTTAAGCTATATAGCTCAAAAATATAACTATTGTATAACTAAACTAATTAACCAAATGTTTAATTAAAACAAAATATTTTTTTGAGACGGTTTTCGACTAACCATAAAATATACTAATTATATACGTAATTACGTAAAACATATATATTATCTAAAAACTAAAAAAATGACAAAACTGTTTAAAATAACTTGGAAAATGTTTTGAATTTTATAAAGTCAATTATTTCAACTCGTTTGGAAATTAAGAAACTCGATAATTAATCTATATTGTGGAGGTCGAAAATTGGGTGTCAACACATACAAACACACAATTATGATTCAGAGAGTCCCAACACACATCGCTAAGACAAGATCGATTGCAAATGACTCAAAATCATTAAATACAAGTTCGGGGTTCGGAAAACCAACCTTTAATGTCGATTAAATAAGTTGAAATGCTAGGTGGCAAAGATATCCAACTCTGAACACACAATCGACGACTAAAAAGTAGTAATAATGCAAAAATATGGGAAAATATAGTGCGGGTGTGAGTTTGGAAAGTTGAAAAGTGAGGGAATATGAAAGATTTTGAAAGCTTAAACCTTTGGTCTTTAAAAACCGTCCAGTTCTCGCCTATTCAGCGACATTTTTCTTGCTCGGTGACACGCCAAGGGGGCACTTACCTCGCCAAATTTTATAGGACCTCCAGTTAATCTGGGGATCCAAACCGCGAACAAAGTCGTGTTCGCCGACCCGTTCGGCGACACGCCAATTTGCTCCTGGGCCCGTCGAGTTTTACAGACTCCAATTTCAAAATTCCATGAGTCTAACGGCAGTCCAAGTCGGGCTCGCCGACCACTTCGGAGAGTCGTCGACCTCTTGGATGAGTCGCCGATTGGACATTTAACTCGCCAATCTCCACTTTTTAAACACATTCCACATTTTAACCTGCACAATCAATACACAATTATTTAAAACAAAAAGAAAGCAAATAAAACTTGGGTTGCTTCCCAAGCAGCGCCTTAGTTAACGTCGTGGCACGACGTAATTTCCCACTTAGGTTTCATTCTTTGGGTTTTCCTAAAGTGTCTCTTGGCAACTCTTTTCTTGGATTTGGGTAGAGACAAGACAACACCTGACCCATTTGGGTCTCCAGTAGATGAATGAACATGGAATGAGAGGTTGTCATCTGATTTAGCATCGAGACCTTTTCTCTTATCTCTCTCAACACTCTGTCGTGTTCTTCAACTTTGCGATGAATGAGTAAGAGTACCTCATCTCTCTTCCCACCCTTATGCTTCTTTGTCCTTCGACACTCGTGAGGGGGGATGTACCTATCTTTTATTTGGTACATTACTTCCAGCTCCATGACCTTTTTGGCCAAGAGATCCAGCCGACCCAATAATGCGGTCAAATCTTGGTCTTTCTTTGTCTCCTTGTTGGTCTTAGCCATGTAATCAAGGTGTTGGGTTGTTGTTTCATAGGGTTGTCGTATCAAACAACCCTAAGAGAGTTTATCAGCCACTCTTCTATTTTCTGGACCAAGACCTCTGTAGAAGCATTCCAGAAGCATCGCATATCGAATTCCATGAGTTGGGCTCTGTTGCAAAAGTTCCTTAAATCTTGGCCACAACTCCTGAATAGTCTCACCCTCCAATTTCTTGAAAGTTAGGCTGGTATTTCTACTAATCATCAATCTCAAAGGAAGGTGGTCCATTGGGTCACCGTTGCTACAAGATATTCTCAATTCCTCTGGTCAACAAACAACACACAAACCAAAACCAAAAGTAAGTAGATTCAACTATGACTAAAAAGAACAAAATTCAACTTAACCAAAGAATCTTAACCAACACCACTCCCCGGCAGCGGCGCCATTTTGATTGAATAACGTTATGAAAGACACTTCATCCGATTCTAAGCATCAACGATCGTTAGTCAGTATATAACCCAACTAAATAAGTTGGGGTCGAATCCCACAGGGAGTGGTACATGTTTAAGATTTAATAGGAAAGTACGAATATGGTCAAATCAATCATAGGAATAGACATTATCGACTAAAAACATAATTCAAATCAGGGGGTGGCACGAATGTCAAATAGCAGGGGTTTTTGATTTTAATTATCAACTACAACAGCAACAAATAACACGGAATAACAATAATGAGACGGGTTCTTGGGATGTGATTTGACTATATGCTAATGTAGACAAATGGGTAATTGCAACTGTTAGAAAATGGCTATAAATCAGTGACTAAGCTAGACTATCGAGGAGGTAAACTTTCTCTCAAATAATTTACCCTGAATAAAGTCAATTTCTCTCGAACATCAACAAGCATGCAAAATAAGAATAGCCTACGCCTTAGTCCATTCACTCTCTCGAGCTAAATGTGTGGAGAAGGGTTTAGGAGTCACTCTCTCGAGCTGAACCCATGACAACCCAATACGCACAGACCATTAACTAGTAATCTTGGTTTAAAAACCTCTCTCTCGAGCAAGCCAAAAACACGAAGGTAGAATAGCATTTGCAACTACAACTCTTTAATTTAAACCACAAATACTAATTGAAATCACTTCTAAACATCATTTAAACTAATAATTAGCAATACCCATAAACTAAATTAGCTCATAATCACATAATCACACCCCAAGAATTGGGGTTTTAGCTAGACATCATGAAAAGATAAAAATCGTTACCAAATTAAGTTTCCATCAACTGGTAAGATTGATTTCGTATTTACAAAGGTCTAAATTGAAGAATCTCAAAGACCCACTTCCAATTTCTCAAAAGTGAAAAACTTCAATTCTTCAAGGCTAAGGAAAAACTTGTCTCTATACTAAGAGTTCAAACTGAAAATTAATTAGAAAGCTTACAAAAATGTTTCAAGCTATTAAAATAAATGCTTAAAAATGTATTTATAGTCGCCAAAAATATGCTGCGAAGGACCATTCGGCCCAGTAAGTCGGGCTCGCCGATCAACTCGGCAATCCACCATTTGGTCCTTTCCATCACCTTTTTGCCTTGGCCTCAGCATTCTCCAGGTCTGTAACCTTGGGTGATCTAATTCTGCATTGCGAAATCACTCGGCGATCCGTCGGCTGCTCCTTTCTCTCTTCAAGTTGATTTTCTCCTTCAAGGCTTGGCACACTGGAACTTTAGGCGGTCAAATGGCCACTCGACGACTTGCCTAATGGACTTGGCGATGACCATGCTCTCTTTTCTTCCTTCTTTCAGCTCACTTCGTTCCTTTTTGCAAATTAGGGTCCCTGCTTTGTTACTCAATCCAAATACCTGGAAATCAAGGAATTTACATTAGTTATAGCACAAAATAAGCATTTGAGGACACTAACTCTATCCAAATAAATCCCTGAATGAGTCCAAATCTTGGACTCATAATCTTTTACCTCTAAGAAAATCCTGAACGAGTTTCTTTTCTAATTAAAGACCCAAAACAATCAGATTTTTATCTCTTAATTCATCATTCTCTTCTCTCTCGAACCCTAAGGCAAAACCCTAAGGAAAAATCAAAGTAGAAGATTCCATTCAAGATTTTTTGAATCTTTTTCAAGATTTTTCTTCAAGGTAAGTCTTTCTCCAAGAATTTCATTTTTTCCAACTCAAATTTCTTCATACAATTATGAATCATTAATGAAAATCCTAATTCTTGGCCATAGAAATTTCAAAAAACTAATTCAAAAATATCAACAAAAGGTTTTCTTGATTGTTCTCCTTCAAGCTAGGGTTTCAAGGCTTCTAATCAAGTTCTTATTCAAGATTCTTCAAGAACCTTGTTCTTCCAGGTATGTAAGGCTATCATAGTGTTTGACTTGTTAATCCCCACACACTACATCTACTTTCAAATCAGTAGAAGAGTAATCTAGGATTCTACCCCTAGATTTGAGTATTCTTGAGATAAGTTGATTTTGAGTTCTTGAATCTTTTTGAAATTATATTCCTAATTATTGAATTGCTATATGTTATGCATTAAAATTCTTGAGTTGATTCGTTCATGTCTGTATTTCAGCATGAGCCCTATGAATTGAGTATTTTTTAGATGAGTAGTATCGTTGAGTTCTGAGTACTAAGTTTCCATATTGCTATTAAGATCCCTGAGTTGAGTCATTCATGTCCATAATTCCTCATGAACCCTATGAATTGAGTTATAAATCTTGAGAAGCTTTTTTAAAGTCAACACTTGAGTTTTAAACTGAGTTTTTGAGGAAGTAAAGATGACTTTTGAGAAAGAGTTTCTAAGCAGTATGGTATCTAGTTATACCATCAATGTTTATGCAGTATGACTTCCCGAGTCATCAATGATCATATCACAATATGATTTTGATATATTTTTGAGAAAGAGTTTTCAAATATGAATTGAGTAAGAGTATAAGGGAACTAAGTATTCCCAAAGGTATCAGTTTTTACATTGATAAAAGAGAAACTTTGATTTCTAAATGAGTTTTGAGTTCAAATATATTTCAAGAGCAGTTACCTCTTTTAAGAGGATAGTCTGAGTAATTACCTCAAACCAGAGAAAGAGTATGTTTTTTTAAACATTGAGCATGAGTATATATTATTGGGAGTAGTATTCAGAACCGATATGGGGATGAGTTCAGACAACTCACATTCCTCATAAACTATGTATGCCAACATGGGTACATGATCATACTTTTTAGATGAATCCTAAGTACATTCGGGCAGAGCTTAGTGGATCCACTTAGTTGAGGTGTCCTATATCCCGACAAGGTATAGGACAGTTCTGGCAGCATGGTGAGACGATGTATCATCATGTAGCTTATAGTGATGGTTGTCGGTTAGAGAATTTTCGAATAGAGTTAAAGTGTATTTTTATACATCACTTATTATGCTGAATTCAGAGATGAGAAAGTATTTTGTAAAGCTTTAAATGATTTTAACTCATTTATTTCTTTACATTCAGCTTGAGTACATTGTTATCTATTGCAATCCTTTCATTCAGTTATTTGTTATTCAACTATATTACATACTCGTACATTCAATATAATGATGTCATTCAACCTGCATTTTTTAATGATACAGATACATTAGGATCCTCAACAAGAGTCTGTTGAGATCCCTTCATCCGCTCAACTGCTTATGAGTGAGACCTCATTGCTTTCAGGGTACTCCAGTTTTATGAGTTGTTAGTAGTAGTTCTTTTGAGGAATCGTGGGTCTAGTCCCGACACTTATCTTTATACAGTAGAGGCTTCATAAATAGACAATTTTTTAGAGTCTTTTAGTTTCAAATGTTTTATTTAAAACGTATGTTCCATATTCAGTATATTTAGTTCAGTTTTGAGATTCAGTAAACTGTTTTGAAACGTTTCTTTCAATTTGATACTTACGTATGCTTGAGTTAGTCTTTCGCTTGTAGTCAACCAGGATAAAGGTTAGCTTGAGGGCCAACAATGGTTCTCGAGTGCCGGCCACGTCCAGGGTGTAGGCTCGGGTCATGACATATAAGGTATACATTCAGAAGAAAACATGCAATATAAACGTTAGAACACCCAAATTTTAATCCACATACCCTTACCATCCCCGATATAATATCCTAAACTTGTACACTTTGATCCCAACTACCTATCTAATTCTACTGCCAACTCTACCATTTAACATTCAATTCTCTTGCTTTCTAAGGGGATCTCCAACCCAAACACCAAATTTGGTGTTAGCACTATTTTAGTGTAAATCAACTCCAACCCACTGTACCAAATTTTACACCAAAAATGAATATTTCTCTCTCTCTTCATTATTATATTAGTATTTCTTATTTCATTTATATTTTCTTATTTCATAAAAAAAATTCTTTCTAAAACATTCACCATATATAATTCATATTATTTTCTTTTATAGTCGTTCAATATAAAATTATTTTATACCATAATTTTTTAAATAATATAAATTGCTAGCAACAATTTTCGACCCCATACAATCCATATTTTAATAGTATTGGTGGATCTGGAAAGAATCTGCCAGATTATTAATTTATTGTTGTAATTTTCTTAAATTATTATGTTTTGTTGTACTTTTTAAAATTACTATGTATTTTATATTTCAATTGTGATGTAAGTCAATTACTACTTTGTTGAATGTTTATTATTTTTGGTTATCTTTAAGTACACTGTATTATTTGTATAATAATTTATATGTTTGCATTTTTAATTTTTGTGAAGGTTAATTGTAGTTATATCCAATTATAATTAATAGTAGAATTAACATAAATTTAATTTTTAAAAAAGTCATATATATAGAAAAATTTAATTTATAAAAAAACTAACTTTTATATCTAAAATTAATATTATAAAAATATTACATAAAATATAATTAAATATGCAAGAGATTTAATTAAAACATACAATTTATATAATGTTTAATTAAAAGTTTTCTATAATGAAATAATATTAAAATATTCAATAAAATGAATTGGGGTGATGAATACTGTTACACCAAATTTGGTGTAACACTATTCACACACCAAAATGGTGTAAAATTTGGTGTTGGGTTGGAGATGGTCTTAGCTTTCCAAATCTACCTTGATCATATATACCCTAGACTACTTTAACAAATACACAAAATCCATGTAAATCAAGTAAGAATAAGTCTTCCAATCATCAACTCGATCTAAGCAAGCACACCAAACATGTCTCACATGATCACACACCAATCCATACCTGATTCCAACTCACCTTTCAAGTAGCTCAGAACATTCAAGGACTCTCTAAGACATAGTCCATGGTGTTTAACATGCGATCCTGTGCAACATAAGAACCATCTCAGCATTTAAAATACACTAATAATCTGGTCATTTAGGGACCAATATGTGATAAATATAACATTAATAAGAAATTTGGTCCACTCACAGAACAAACATGTAAATTCAGTTCTCTTATGAAACCACAAACAAACTGCTAGTGCACTGGTGTGGTACATGAGTCAACCATTGTTAATGTTTCATATATACTAGGTGTGGTATTCGAGCCAACCGTTAGTAACTTGCACCGGTGTGGTACCCAAGCCAATCTTCAATCACAAATAGCATGCACAATCATAATCACAATGAACAACCATACTTGATACCACAAGTACATAAACATGTTAATTATATGAGATTATAAAAATAACATCATTTTACATTAGCCCCTTTTAACTTTTCCCCACATGCGTTGCACCAATATTATTAAATGAGGTTGATATGCATATATTACTTAACTTAGAAAAAAACACAACAATCACTTACCCGAAAGATTCATTCCCAAATACTCCTAAGCGTAGTACAATCCCCACGATTAACTTCCCAATATAAAACCCAACAATATTATACATTCAACCTTAACCAGTCAGTCGATCATTGGCCTAAACCATAACTAACGTCATATTCAACCATTCAGCCTCCATGCCCGAAGACCTAGGCATGAAACCTCTCGTCTATCCACAAGATATTATGGGGTAGAATACAAGTGTAAACTACCCGGTTAAAAAAGTCTAGCCTACTTGGATGCCAATCAACTGCTGAAGAACTCTGAATACAAACTTCTGGCTCCATGAGGGTGAATCTTGACTAATGTAGATCGGGAATCCCTAGATTTAACCCTCTTTACGCTGAAATCTCTTTCCTCCATGGTTTCTAAGCTAAGGGTGACTTAGAAGAGTTTTTAGATCAACCCTTGCCTATTTTCTTAATGAAAAAGGGTGAGAAAAAAAATAAAATACATCATTTTATCTAGGGTCTGATTTCGTCAGCACCACTATAGCGGCCATACATACACTATAACGGTGTAACCACAACAGGCTGACGTTATCCCAGATCAAATCAATTTTTTTTTTTATCAAAATCATCGTGTATCCAATTTTAAATTGACAACACATTTTCAAAAAAAATAGTATTCCGCATGAGGTGACTTTGAGTAACAACAGTTCACATCGTTATAATTTGTTTGAGCTTAGCTCTTCTGAATGTCAAATCTAAATGATAGTTTATCATACGTTTAATGTTCTTAAAAAGTGATAAAATTGGGGGTGAGGAAAGGAGAAATGGGTAAGGGGAGTACAATGTGGAGGAATCGAACCTTTATCAGTAAGTTGGGAGTTCAGGTATCCAACCAAGTAAGCTACTAAGATTTCCCTACTTTTTTTTTAAATTAGGGGTAGGGGAGGGGGAAATGGGGGAGGAAATTACAATGTGGGGAATCAAACCCTCACTAACAAGGTGAGAGTTTAGGTAGCCAACCAATTAAGCTACAAAGATTCTTTATTTTATTTCAAATGGGGGTAGAGGAAGGGGAAATAGGGAAGGGATTACAAGTGGGGAGTCAAACCCTTACCAACAAGGTGGGAGTTGAGGTAATCAATCAACTGAGCTACTAAGGTTCTTTTTTTTCTAGCGAATAATGATCTCATATCCTCAGTCTAATTAATTCTTGAAAAACTAGTACTCACAATTCTTAACAAAGAAGTACATTAATTAGAAAGATTTTCATATTGAAGGTTGTGAAAATGATGCATAACCTTCTCAACTTGTAGCACATGGAAAGATTTCACTTTAAAATCTACACCCATAAAAAATTCTTCTCTCCCTTCTCACTAAACTCATAGAGAGATTAAGCAACAATAATACTAATAATGGAAAAAAATTGATAAAGAAATAAGTGAGCAAGAAGCTGATATATAATCTTTAAAAAGCATTAAAAAAAGAAGGAAGTTGCACAAACTCTTCAGGAATCAAACAAAGTAAGTTTTCAAGATACTTTATTAGCTCACATTCACAATAGAAATATTGAGTACGTTACTCAAAATTTGGATAATACAAGTTTTATTGATGAACAAGACAACATGTCACACCCCGAAGCTACCCCCAGGACGCGGACACGGGACCTAGGATCACGAGTGACCCCAAGCTAACCCTGCTGGCATATCATAAGCATACTAAATAAACTGAAGTAAGAAAAGACTGTGCGGAAGCTAAATCATGAGATAAACTGAAATGGTGGGGAATACCCATATACTGTTTGAAAATATGAAAACTGAGAGTTTAACAACAACTGAAAAGTAAAACTCAAATGCTAAAACTGATTCTAACTATGTCTGAAATAACTCTCTGACTAAAAGTGCTGGGACATTACCCAGCTAAATCTAGCAAAACTGAAACTAAAGACTAAAAGCAAAAGAAACATGGTTGTCGTCCTCGGAGAATGAGGACTCACCACTGATACTGCTGAGCTGAAAATCGGGAACCAATCTATGCATGATCTGAAAGCTGAGGACCTAAATCTACACCACGAGAAGATGTAGCGCATAGTATGCGTCAGTACTCGAAAGTTACTGAGCATGCAAAATAGAGTAAAACTCAACGATAACCATAACTGAACAAATATATAACTGAGCAATGACATGAGATAAGCATGATACTATACTGAATATGAACTAACTGAATGCAATGACCAAGTTTATAACATGCTGAGACTGAAATCTGACTGTAACTAATAGCATGGTCAATGCAATAAAATATGACTGTAAGGGAGCTACTAATAACCGACATAAAACCACATGAGCTAAATGTGGAGTCCGATGTATACGCTCTAATCGAGAGGACCCAATATACCCTGCCAGAGGTATAGAGTCATGAATGGCGTGAACACTAAATTGATTCCCACAGAAGGGACTTACAACATACGGGGAACGTAGTTCTGGGACTTGATGGTGACTGACCCTAGTCCACTCGGTATTAAGCTACTCCTAATTGAATATGTAATTAACAATTTATGACTAAATTTCTGTAACACTGGATAGCTCAAAATACTGACATGCTAACTGAAAATGCAACATTAATGTGCTAATAATGAAACATTCAAATTTGAGGCATGTATAACTGACCTAGCATGTATAATTCATGAACTAAAAGAACTACATAGCTAGGGTTTTGAATTTATGAAAGAATCTACGCAAAACAATACTAAAATCATGATAATCTGATTAGGAATAGTAAAGTAACTAATTTATAATAACCTGATGAAATTCTAGAAACCCGGGGTCTAGGTATAAAGGGAATCAAGAATTTGACTGATTTCTAGGAACTAATGGGTGAAAGGAACCCACTAGTGAAATCCCACATACCTGGTGACGAGTTCCGCAGAGAAATCTTTCGATTTCGGGGTTGAAACTGATGAGAACCTGCTGCGTTCTTGGACTAGGGATTGGTCGACTCTTTCTCCTTCTTTTCATTCAACTTGATGAAATTTTGGAGAAGGAATTGACTAGGGTAAGTTCTAATTTAGTTGGTAGGCGAAAACTGACCAAAACTACGTAGTTTAGGGGTCCAACGCATAGGGAAAAGACCAAACGACTCTTGACTTAAAAGCTGTCGGGGTCACTGATGGACTGTGGATGGACTGACGGTCCGTTCTGGCCGGCCGCCATTTGGGATTCTGGGGCTAGAAATATGGGGTCCAACCTATGGCCCTAGACCATGGACCGTGGTCTGACCTATGGTCCGTAGGTCTAGACTTAGAATATTTTTTGGGTTGATTCTGGGAAGGTTGCAGGTGGCCATCCACGGGTCACCTTACGGTCTGTGGGTGGCAACCGTGGGTTGCACCTGCAACTTCTGAAAAAGTCTGCATTTTTGTAGTTCTAGCATACGGGGTGTTACACAACCCCTCAAACCACCCAAATTTCATTCCTATATTTACCAAAGAAAAAAAAGACTATATGCACCATTGAAGCTAGCCCTTATCATGAAACTAATAGGAAAATGAGTTGGATATAATTTCTTTTAAAATTACCTACGTTCACTTTGACAACTATCTCAAATAGGAACCCAAATTCGATCCTTCAATGCTAATATTAATTATTCTAGATGAATACGTCTTCCCAAATTACCTTCAGAATATTATGATCTTGAAATACTATATCAAATTGATTCCAAAATAGGATCAGTCCTGAAAATAGATACAATTACTATAAACACTACCAGGGGGATTATACAAGGCTATGCATATTGGCACTTTAGCAAAATATCTCTCCATAGACATACTCT
The DNA here is from genome assembly GCA_036250405.1 of Solanum raphanifolium. Taxonomy (NCBI): domain Eukaryota; kingdom Viridiplantae; phylum Streptophyta; class Magnoliopsida; order Solanales; family Solanaceae; genus Solanum; species Solanum raphanifolium. Next base: position 2,636 of record JAJOOE010000365.1, on the reverse strand, counting down.
GAGGAATACATCTCCAAAAATACATTACGAGCCCTCAAACCCCTTATGTACACTTTGTGGATGTCTAGGACACCTTGTGTATGCTTGTATGAAAAAACAAACAAAATTCCATCCACATCCACCACCACAAACAAAAACTGCAACGACCCAATGATTGTCTTGACAAGTGATGTCGACACCAGGACTACCGTTTTCTATCCAAAAGAATAAAAAAAGGTCAACAACAACCTTCTAGTAGCCTAGCCAATTCTAAATAGAAACCTCAATTACCCAAATTCCACACTAAACCACCACTCACACATCAATCTCCTCATGTTCCTAACTCTCAACGCACAATTCAGCAATAATCTACAACAAAATTAGAAGTCGTACAACAAATGAAATCAAATGTTCTGTAGACACACAAATTCTATTGGATTTAATTCATACAAAATTTTGATTAAATCCATGTTTATTTGAGTTGAATGATTACTTTGGGCTTTACAAATAAATAAGTTCATTTTTATTAAATTCAAGTCCAAGGTCCATTTCACCTTGAAGCCCAAACCCATGCCACATGTCACAGTGACTAGGCATCCAAGACCAACAAGGTGACGCCAAGTGTCCAAATGAGGTGGTAGTCCCAGTCAAATGCAAGAACCAATCACAATCCGCCAAGTGTCAAAATGACATCCTTTAATTTGGCCAATCACAAGCAACCTTGTCCACTCCCTACGACTATAAATATGGAATGGACATGACATTCAAGCATCCAGAAAAAACTCTTCAACAAGCATTCTGCAAGGATTGGATGGAGAAAGCTACAACACCAACTACATAGCTCTTAGAGTTTAACTCCCCCTTGATTTTAGACAAAACAACGTAACATAAATATTAATAGAGTACAAAAAATCATATGGTACATAGTACAAATGTTACTTATTCACATCACAATTTTTATGACCATATAACCATTCCCACCTTTCAGGAAGAAATCCCACAAGCTTACCCAAATATTATAAAATCTCATTTCTTGCTATCAAACTTCGACCATGACATGATTCAACAACCAAATGTACCACCATTGCCACTTTATGGATCAAAACTCACAATCACGCCAAAACAACACTTTTCGCTAGAAGAAAATCACCAACTTTCAATTCCCTTACCACACTCCTCCCAACACTCTCTCATTCGTAATTAATGCAATATCATCATCAATGCTGATTCAACTCTCATATGGCCTGCACTTACGACCACCGTTTATATTAGTTTCTTCAGTATTGGACCTCCCCTAATATGTCTCTCCAAATTATGAAGACATCACTATGGATGACATAAACATTCTTTCAAAAGCCATCGTCTCCTTCACATCATAGCAGTCTATTAGTCATGGGTGTACCAAGCTCGGAGGAAGAAACATTAATCATTCTCGACAAACTAGTCCATGCCCTGTGGATAAGGAACTCACTAATGATAGACATCCCCAAAAATGTAGAAAAGAGGTTCTTGATTAAAGTCCCACAGGAAGTGATGCAGATTCAATGGAATAGTAATATTGATGAACAATAATCAATGGAACAGTAGAAAAATGGGAAATTCAGGGAATAGAAAATGAGGAAGACAACTAGTTGCTAAGCTAACTTACAACTAAGAGATATATGGCAAACAAGATAATCCCATTTCATTTTCATCAGTACAATATATATATGACCACAACCCTAGCTGATTCATAGAGTATGCTTGCAACAGTGTCCTCACCTACTACTGCTTCTGACAGAGCTATGCCAGCTCATACAAAGATGACTAAAGTGCAATTAAACAAAATATAGTACTACTATAACTTCAGGGATTAAAGTGCTAACTTAACAACTTCAGCCACTTTCATTCTGCATCATTCCTCCATCCTTACGAACTTCATTGTCTTCAAGGAAAAACTCTGGGAACCTGATCTTCATAGCCATAAAATCTTCCCATGTAGCTTGCTCTTTGGACATCTCCTTCTACTAAATCAGAACTTGAACCACTGCCTTATTTACTTTCTTAATCATTCTTCTTCCTTAAATGCTCTGGGCTCCACACAAAAGGGACTTGCTATGTCAATGATTGGTGGATGATGGGTAGTGTCTGGTAGTTGATGGCATAACTTCAACTGAGACACATGTATAGTGGGATGGATGGCGACATGAGCTGGTAGAGATAGCTTGTATGCTACTGTTCCAATCTTTTCTAAGATCTGATAGGGTCCATAAAACTTTGCTGACAGTTTATTGAATGCTTGTTGAGACACTGCCACTTGTCTATAGGGCTGAATCTTTAAATACACACAATCCCCTACCTTCAATTGTCTATCACTTCTATGTTTGTTAGCCAAAGACTGCATCATTTGTTGAGCTCTGTGTAGATGGAAATTGAGAAGTTGAGCCTTAAATTCTCTGGTGATCAGACTCTTATCCACTTCTTCTTCAATAGCTTCCCCTGGTAGATATGTCAAATGGATAGGTGGAGCTTGACCATATAGTACTACATAAGGGGTGGTTTGTATAGCTGACTGGTAGTTGGAATTATACCACCATTCTGCTAGTGGCAAGTATAAAGCCCAGTCATGCTGACTATCTGAGCAATAGCACCTTAAATAAGTTCCCAATGTCCTGTTA
>JAJOOE010000364.1:0-37883 GCA_036250405.1 Solanum raphanifolium | reverse complement strand
TAATTTGAAGAAAAAAGTACGACAGGAAAGTCTTTTTAAGGACAAGTAATACTGGTAGCTAAATGTTATAGGCACCACTTAATCTATAGTTTTGGGAGCAGATGAAATTCTTTTAGAAACCAGATATTTTGTCCCTATAATGCTTTTAAGTCCACAAAATACACCTGTCGCGAAAAAACTTTAAAGACAGGAGACTTGATCCCGTCCCTAATTCCCTTTAGCGACAGAGCCTATTACGACCAGTGGCGACCAGATATTTCTGGTCATTATTGACTTACAGGGACCAGAATCACACTTTTAGGGACTAGTTTTCTCATCCAAAGTGACGGTTTTTCTTGTAGTGTTTTGTGGTTGGTCTTCCCAAAACTTTGGGAAAATTTGATTCTATTTTGGTAGTGATCGATAGATTGACTAAGTCAACCCATTTTATTCCAGTAAACATAGATTACAATGCTGAACAATTGGCTAAAGTTTATGTGAAAAGACAGTGAGGTTGCACGGGGTGCCCCTTTCTATCATTTCAAACTGTGGTACCCAATTCACATCCATTTTTTGGAGGAAGTTGCATGATGAATTGGGCACACAACTCACTTTTAGTACAACCTTTCATCCATAGACAGATGGACAGTCGGAGTGGACTATTCAAGTGCTGGAAGACATGTTGAGAGCATGTGTTATTTATTTTGGAGGACATTGAGATAAGTTCTTACCTTTGTGTGAATTTTCTTATAACAATAGTTATCATTCTAGCATTGATATGGCACTATTTGAGCCACTGTATGGGAGGGGATGTAGATCACTAAAATGATGGTTTGAGGCTGGAGATGGGAAACCGTTAGGGGTTGATTTAGTGTAGGATGCTCAAGATAAGGTTAGGAGTATTCAAGCTAAGCTTCTAGCTGCCTAAAGTAGACAAAAGAAGTATGCGAACCATAAGGTAAGAGACATGGTGTTTCAATTCGGTGAACATGTTCTTCTTAATGTATCATCCATGAAAGGGGTGATGAGGTTTGGTAAGAAGGGTAAGCTAAGTCCTAGATACATTGGTCCATTTGAAATTCATAAATGTGTGGGATAAGTGGTGTATAGATTGGCTTTACCTCCTAATTTATTAAGTGTTCATATGGTATTTCATGTATCCATGTTGAAGAGGTACTATTTTGACGGGGATTATATCATTAAATATGACTCAATTGTGTTAGACAAGGACCTCCAATATTAGAAGGAACCGATTGCAATTCTTGATCGTGATGTGCGCACGTTGAGGACCAAGGAGATTAAGTCCGTGAAAGTTCAATGGAAGCATCGTCCAATTGAGAAAGCTACTTGGGAAACCGAGAGGGACATGCGAGACAAGTATCCCCAATTGTTCGTCGATTCAGGTACTACTTTATTCTTTCCTTAGCTTATTTTTCCATAGTTTGTCACTTGGGGACGAGTGATGGGTAAATTGGTATCTATTGTAACGACTTGTTCATGTCGTTATGAAAAAGCCAACGGGGGGAAATATGGGGCCGGAAAACATTTTCATAGTATTTGGATTATCCGAACCTAGTCCAGATTTGTACGAAATCAGAGTCTTTGAGGTGTGGGGAAATCTGGTAACAATCAGGTGAATCATTTATAATTTTGATTACATGAGTAATTAGATAACTCGTTAAGGAATTCATACGACTTTACCGAATTGAATTCAGGCGAGTAGAACTTTCGGAATCGATCATTGCGTAAAGGGTATTTACTGAGTGTCATGGGTTAGAGGTATGTTGTGAAATGGAAATTTTGGAATTCTTGAAATAGCTCTCTATTTCGTTTTGGCCGTTTTGGCGGGGACTTTTGCTGCTTTGGCGTCGCCATTGTGGTGGGGTGGTGGCCGTTGTGGCGGGCCCGACCAGAATTAAAGTTGTTAATTAACCCCTAAAGGACCTCATTATCCACTTTTTGACTTTTTGATCTAAGGAATGAATCCCAGGTGACTTATACTCGTTTTCACCATTATTGAGGCTAAATGTAAGCTTTTCACTAACCGAATCCATTTTTCTATCCGTAGAACGTAATAGAATTGGTGAATATTGATGGGGGAGGGTTTTGTTATAGATTCTATGGTGGAAACAACCCTAAATTGGATAATTGAGATCATGGGTTGACCTAGGGTTCATAGAATTGTTAGTAAATCCGGGTAATTAATGATTTTTATTAATTCCCGTAATATATTGATTGTTTGTAGACCAAGAACAAGCGGAACAAATCCGAAAAGGGAAGGATCAAGTTTCTTAGGGTTTCAATCTTGTTTCGAGGTAGGTGATGATTGTGATTATATGATTGTCTGATGTATGCTTGTTCTTGCTTCATTATGATACTTGTATATTTATGAATGTTGCAATGTTGATCACACTTGTTGTAAATGAGATAGATAATTGATGAATGCCATGAAATCATGACTTAAATGTATGATCTTGACAATATACTTGTGATTGTGATTGTAGTGTGTGAATGAGATCAGTTGCCACGTTTCAGCATAAATATGGGATCGGTTTCCATGTTCCGGCATGCTATCTGTTGGGGTTTAGGTTCCATGAGAGGACCAATGATGTGATATAAAATTTGAAAATGATCGTTGTTCATAAATATTGATAATGTTGTATATGTTGATATATATGCATGTGATTATATTATTGTTTGACTTGTTTATGTTGAACTAGTGGGATAGCTGCTTGATCCTACCCTTACACTGTGGTTGTGTACTGATTCTGCACTTGCTCTTATTTTTGTTGAGTAAAGGGCCTCTTCAAGCAGCTACTGACAGACCTCGCTTAGGAGATCAATGATCGTTGCTTCGAATTCAAGGGTGAGCCAATTCTTTTGGGCTTCCATGGAATTCTCTTTCCTCTATGTCCACCATTTCCGGACATAGACATTTGTTTTAGTTAGTTGATTAGTTCATTTGTTGGAGTTGTATCCCTTTGTTGTTTAGACTTGGTTCATTGTTACAATGTTTTGGTACATTGACTTTCAAGTTCTAGGTTATTCTTTCGCATTGTTAGTTATTATAGTCAGACTTTTGTTAGAGTTTATGGGAACTCTATTTTTATTTCCTTATTGTTTGATTTAAATGCCTTAGTTTTTAGATTATTTTCTTGGTTTGGGTTGTAGTAGTGGTTCTCCCACCGGAGTGTTAGTGTGGGTGGCAATCACGACAATCTGGGTCGTGATAGAGACAAACTAAGAGATCCGAAGAGAATGAAAGCAAGAAGTAAAAGGATGAAGATGATCTTTTCGAGGAGGAAATGTCTCAAAACCAACAACAACAAGATTATATTAGTGGTATTATATCACTCACATAGATTCATAGTATTGATAATTTTAATTCTTTAAATGTGAAGATCGATGCAGATTCTAATATATAAATATGAATTTCAAAATATTCACATAAGATAGTTTATAATTATGTATCTATAACTAAAAGTACACATTGAAGGGAAAACAAAAAAAGACCAAGAGGGTCCTATTAAGAAGACACTATCCAATAAACAAAAGCAAAAAGTTATTCCTAGTATGTAATTTATTTATAAATTCTACATATTATAATTGACATATACAATTAATTAGTTTATTTTTTCTCATTTGGTCATTTATGGTTTTCAGGTGAGTTGGGAGTCTGGTGAAGATAGCCCATTGAATAAGTCTAATCGTATATTGATGGACAATAATATTAATTCTTGCAAGGTGATTGAGAAATAGTTATGCCTATTTATATGATTCTTTTATGGAGCACGTTCATTATATTCCACAATTTTTTTTTTATTTCAGTCATTTATAAAAGAAACCAAGTGGATTTATAGGAGTTGGAAAATGATAAATTTAAAGAATGCAAGAAAAGCAACACAAGAAATGATTAAAATGATTCTTCTTCTGAGGAACTACCTGACCAACAACAAGAAGAACACACCGATGGTACTGAGAAAATTTAAATCAACGACCTCAAGGAAATTGAAATCCTTACACCTAAATGGCACACAACATAGTAGTAACCTAAATTGTAGTCATTAGATTGAAGCTTGAGTTCAAGTTTTTTAACATATAATTTATTTCACGTGTATCATGCAATCTGTCAAGAACCAACTTCCCGAGTCATGATGGCACCCACTAAAATCCACCAGTAGGTAAGCTGACCTGCACAAGTGGACAACAATAAGTCGTCTCCTAAGAAAACGACAAGCTACTATATATACATAAGGAGACATGCTGATCCAGGATGCTAAGTTATCACCGTCGTCTTCGATATCCACAAGCTGTAAAAATGGCATGAATGATCAATGCTGGTAGCTGGTACTAGGACCTGCATCATGAGAAATTGCATAATGTAGCATAAGAACAAAAAAAAGGTACTTAGTTGGCATTATAGGACGAATGAGCCAGAAAGGTAAAAACAGTATGATAAGATAGAATCTAGACACAAAAAGAGGTCAAAGAAGATATAAAAAAAAGGCACACAAGCAAACTGAATGTAAATCTAAGTACAACTAAACTAAACCTAACTGGACCCCATAATCCCAGAAAGTACACTCGTGCGCAAGTTTAAATAAAATCCGAACGGACCCCATAAGCCCGACATGTACACATAATAGCTAAGTCTACAAGAAAGAAGAGTAACCCATATCTGAATCCAAGAACATCAGTCGGGCTCCCAGCCTAAGTAACCAAGAACTAAGCAACTCCCAGCCCATCTAGAATAAGTGACAATCAACCCAAGCTGTCCAGCAAAACCGTCCACTCCTAATGGCGTAAGCCGCCAACTAGCAAGAGTGCCCGAGGGTGTATCGACTCCGCAGAGGATCTCAGATGTCAAGGCCTCCTAGCCATCCAGTCCACTCCTACGGGCGTAAGCTACCTAGCTAGAAAGAGTGACCCAGGGGCGTATCGGCTCCAAAGAGGATCCTTAGTAGGCCCCAAGCCACCATGGATCGGTGTCTACTCTCAAGGATATCACAAAAGGCTCCAATCTTGAAGTACTCCGATCTTGAGAAAGCACATAACCTTCGATAATACATCAAAGTAGCATAATTAGGGTGAGAAGACAGAAGGGCTAACAAGTTGCACAAATGTCTAGATTAAGGCTCATACTATTTGATCCATGTCTGCTATTCCAGTCTGTAAGGACCTAGTCTGTCCATACGACTCCGGAGAAATGCTAAAGTCACAAGGCTCACGGTACTAATGGAACAATAGTGTATCCTAGACTAAGGCCAAACATTCTTCAAGAAACACGTAGTAAAACAAGTAAATAACATAACAATCTTCAACATACAGATGACCCCCAACTAACACGATATTACCCTCAAATTAGTACTAATCAATAATAAATCATGGTTTCCATGAAGAAAAGCATGAGTAACTAGGTACCTGCCCCCAATTCACACTAATCATCATTGTTTCACACATTTATGCTCAATATAATTAGAAGAGAAGTCATAGCCTACCTATAGGCCAACCACGCGCTAGATCACAAGATCAGAGCTTTTCTATTTCGAATGGCCTCTTAATGATCCAATGCTATCAAGAATAGTATCACAATGTCAATTTGCTCATAGAGACACTAAAATCACCCAAAATGAAGGCATACCAATTTTAGAGTCAAACATAAATCATGGGATCTGTGCCGAAAATTCCAAAATTGACTTTGTCATATGGTTCTAAACTATGCCTTGAACTTATGTTCCAAAATGAACACAATTCGCATCCTAAATCAGTGGAAACATCAACAAGCAATAAAAATCCAATTTTAAGCTAAAAGAAGAAAAACCAGCAACTTCCAGGCAATATTCAGCTCAAATGGAGGTTCACCGATACAATCCAATTACTTAACCATGTAGCCCCGACAATTACAAGCACATAGGACTTCGAATCACCAAAATCAGAATTTGGAAGGAAGAGAAATCGCAAAACAACCAACAGGAGCCAAGGCTAGTCACGACTCAGCCCTAAATAGAGAGGCCACAAGGTGGCCTTCTCGACAGCGAAGCCACGCCCTGTTGTTGGGTGCAATCGTGGCAGCACACATATGAACGCGAGGCCAGTCGACTGCTCACGAATGTGGCAGCCCACACGCGAATGCGCATGCCTAGGAATCAGCTGCTCCGAACGCGAGGCTATCTCAGTTGACACTAAAGTGCAAGGCCTCCAAACTTTGAAGGGGTGCCCACGATTCGTTTAGAACCCCGTGCGTGCAAACAAACTATTGCTACCTAATTGTATTCAGCATTGCGGACTCAATAGAACCATCAAAACTTCCATGTGAGATTGTCTCGATCACAAGACGGTACCACATCCTATTTCTATTTCAAGCCAAAATCAATGAAGGGCCTCGAAATTAGCCCGAAAGCGGCCTCAAGACCTAAACGAAGGGTCATTTTAGACCAAATTCAACATCCCGAAGCTAATTGCACTAAAAAAATTCTCATCGAAGCTCGTTCACTCATAATGTTCACTAAAGTCAAATTTAGGCCTCAACTTGAAAGTTAAAATGCCTAATCGCATAGACTGGCACTGAAAGCCTTGGGAGTCGTACTGACTATGCTACTAGTCTAAAATGACCCTTTTGGAGCTGATAAAATTGATAGAATTTGATGTTGCGGTCATCTTCCTGAACTCCTAATAAAAAATGACCGTTCAAGGTTCATAATTTGCAAAACACTAAAACTTGCATAAAAACTAAACGAATGACCATGTACCAAACTATTTGTCCTATCAACTCATAAATTAGTTGAGATCACTACACGAAAGCTCTAAACAAAGAGTATGAGAAATAAACACGAAAATGACCTGCAAGTCATTACAACATCTACTACTAAAAAATACTTTTGTCCGTGAAAGTAATAGTCAAGAATATCTGAAGGCTCGAATAACCTAGGAAACTAGTCCCGCATATCATGATTGGTCGCCCAAATTTCCTCATTATCTAGATGATTCCTCCAACATACCTTAACTACATGAATGTCTATCGAGTGCGATCGCCGAACATCTCTGGCTAGAATGGGAAATGGTGCCTCCACGAAGGTCAAGAAATCATCCAACTCTACTACATCATAATGAAGCACATGAGACTCATCAGGAGCATATTGGTGCATCATCGAAACATGAAAGACTGGGTGGATAGATGAGAACATTGAAGACAAAGTTAACTCATAAGCAACCTCTACAACTAACCGGATGATCTCAAAAGGCCCAATATACCTGGGCTAAGATTTCCTTGCTTCCCCAATCTCATCACGCCCCTTCATGGGTGATACATGGAAGAAATATCTATCATCAAATAAAAACCTCAAAGGCATTGAGCTCCTATGGTCTGTATAAATCCTATGCCTAATTTGAATTGTCTGAACTCTATCCTGAATCACTCTCACCTTCTCCAAAGCCTCCTAAATCAAGTCTGTACCACCAGGGCTAGGCTCTGTAGACCCCAATAATCCAATCGGAGAGCGATAACACCTACCATATATGGCCTCAAACGGGACATCTAAATGCTAGAATGTAGTTGTTGTTATACACAAAGTCCGCCAAAGGGCAAGAACTGGTCCTAGTGACCTTCAAACTCTAAAACATAAGCCTACAATATATCCTCAAGAGTGTGGATAGTATGCTCCGATCAACCATCAATATGCGGGTGGAAAGTTGTGCGAAGATCAACACGAGTGCCTAACTCATCCTGAAAAGTCCTACAGAAGCTAGAAGTGAACTGAGCACCCCGGTCTATTATAATGGAGATCGGCACACCATGAAGATTAACCACCTCACAAATGTAGATACGGGCTAACCTATCGGCATTGAATAAAGATTGAACAGGGAGGAAGTCTTCTAACTTGGTCAATCGATCACAGATGACCAAAATTATGTCAACACCTTCAAGGCAAACTTGCCACAAAGATTATAGTGATGTGATCTCACTTCCACTTTGGAATGGGAAATATCTAAAACTCACCACCAGGCCTCAAACGCTCGTCCATCACATGCTAGCAACTCAGAAATGGGACATAAAATGTGTAATATATGTTGTTATACCAGCCCACCAGTAATGTTGCCTTAAGTCACGATAGATCTTCATAGTACATGGATGAATAGAATACCTAGAATCGTGGGCCTCACGAAGTATCAGTTGAATCAAACCGCTAACTCTCTGAACACAAGTATAGCCTGCAAATCACAAAAGCCTATCTAAATCCAAGGTGACCTGACGGATATCACCTACTAACACTCAATCTTGAACTGTTACTGCGGCATCATCTTCAAATTGATGGGTATAGATCATATCAAGTCAGGACGATTGAACTCCTACATAAGCTAAAACACGCCTAGAATATAAAACATCCAACTGAACCATCTGATTAGCTAAGGCCTAAATGTCCAATTCAAAAGGTCATATGGTAGTATATAAAAATGCTAGACTACCATAATCAATGCCTTCCTACTCAATGTGTCCGCTACCACATTCACCGTGCCTGGATGGCAGAGAATAGAGATGTCATAGTCTTTTAGACGCTCAATCTACTGAAGTTGCCTTAACTTTAGGTCATTTTGGCACATAATATACTGATATAAGTGTAGATCTCATGACAAACTCCACACAAGTAGTGGATCCAGAACTTAAGTGCAAAAACTACCACTGCCCACTCCAAGTCATTAGTGGGTTGGTTAGTTGCACTCATGGAGCCTAAGTTGTATCGACACATAAGCAATAAACCGACCCTGGTATATCAAAGAACAATCCAAAACAATGTCGGGTGTGTCACAATAGACCATCAATCCGTCGTCCTCAACTAGAAGAATAAATACATGAGCGGTAGTCAGTAACTCTTTAGCTTCCAAGAACTCAACTCACACTCCTCAAACCACCCAAAAGAAACATCTAGGCGAGTTGACTAGGTCAAAGGTACAACAATGGTGGAGAAGCATGCCACATACCGTTTGTAGTAGCCTGCAAAACTGACAAAGCTCCGAACATCAATAACTAAATTAGGCCTAGCCCAATCACGAATAGCCTCAATATTTACTAGATCTACCATGATGCCATCCTTGGACACCACGTGCCCCAAGAACGCTACAGACTCTTGCGAAAACTCACACTTTGGGAACTTGGCATAAAGCCGTTGATCTCTCAGAGTGTGGAGCACAATCCTCATATGATTCTCATGATCACTCATGCTCTGCGAGTTTACCAGAATTTCATATATTAACATAATGACGAACAAATAAAGATACGACCTAAACACCCGCATCATCAAGTCCATGAAGGAAGTAGGACATTATTCTTCCTGAAAGATGTTACTAGGAACTCATAGTGGCTACGAGTCTTAAATGTGGTCTTAGGGATGTCTGTTGCCCTAATCCTCAGCTGATGGTAACTAGACCTCAAATGAATCTTTGAATAAACTATGGCACCCTGAAGCTGGTCAAATACATCACCAATCCTATGCATGGGCTAGCAGTTCTTCATTATCACCTTATTCATCTACCTATAATCAATACACATATGCATTGTACCATCTTTCTTCTTCACCAAGAGAACAGGAGTGCCCCAAGGGAATACACTAGGCTGCATGCAAAAACACTATTCAAGAATTGCTTAGTTACTATACATACTTTGTTAATCACTCATGGTTCTCACAACCCTAGTTGTGGAGTTTAGTTACACATAATCATATGAACACAATTCATTGTTTTAGATGAAAGAATTATGAACTTACGTAAGAAGAATAATAAACCCAGAAATTCAACTTGAATTGCAACACCAAAATCTTCAAAACGAACTTAGGAAATTAAGAATTGATAAAGTTGCAAGTTAATCTCCCAAGTCAAGAACTAGAATAAAAGTAATAAAATCTAACCCCTAAAAATGAGGTTTACATGCCCTATTTATAGAAAAGAAGTCCTAAATTACAAGGGAAACAAAATAAGGAAAGTTTGTTCAGGCACGCGTCTTCATTCCACGAGACTGACTCATGGACCGTCAATGGATCTATCGTCCGTGAGTCCCTTCCGTCAGCCAAGACTTAGAAAATATTTCAGCTTCCTAAAAACCAGCTTTTCTAAATCAAACGATGGAACTCTAGTACGGACCGTAGATCGATCTACGGTCCGTCAATCCCTCTCCGTAGCTCCATACCTAGAATCTTCAAACATCAGGTACTAGAACCCTCACAGTATCATTCTACAGCTCAACAGTACGGTCCGTAGATCAATCTACGAACCGTCAATGGCCACCGTGATTCCACACTTGGTCAGATTTCCCTGAGTTGATTTCTATGCCTTGCTTACTGATCTACGGTCACCATCTACGTAGCGTTAATGGACCTACGGTCCATAGATGCCTTGTTCTACATTTCTTTCAGCTGTCTCTTTACTTCCGTGCCTAAACAACTTTCCTGCAAAACATGATAAGAACACATAAAAACCAATACAAAAAGGCCCTAGACACACACAACTCTCAAGTGAAATTTATTAAAAATACCATAAACTCACGGTATATCAACTCCCTCAACTCAAAGTCGTTATTTGTCCTCAAGCAACACACTAAGACTCTAAACGACACTTACATAAAAGTAAACAATTTCAAGCCCAAGCAATCATATTGCTCTGTATCCCAACTCTCTTTTTGGTGCAATGTCTGTTCTTTTAGACTCGACAAGCTAATTCATGCGGGTCAAAGTATGACAAAAATTGACCAACCAACACACAACATACAATGCTTCACTATCAGCAAGGTACCAACTTTCCGATAATGTAACAAGTGCCCTTACTTCAAACGAAATCCATTTTTCACACAATGAATATGAATTTTAGTACAAGTATTCATTCAACACTCACACTCAGAAGTAACTTCAAGTACAATTAATGCTCAATACCATAGGCTTGCCTTTATTTTCACTGCTTAGACTCTCTAGTCTAGACTCTAGGATCATTATAGGACTTTCTTGGCTTGTAACGTAGGCCCAGGGTCAGGTGTGGTACATTTGGGTACTTCTTAGTGACTTAATGCCCTCTTTGACATTAGAATAGGCTTTCAACCTCTTTTTGCCCTATTTTTGACATCCTACCTTTTTACCTTCTTTCCCTTGATTTTCTTCAACCAAGGAGGTGACTTTAGAGGTTGCAGCTCTTTATTTTTCACTTTCATATTTTTCTTGCGTTTTATTCTCTTCTTTAGATTTCAACAAGTCACATCCTTTCCTCTCTTTTTCTTTTTCTCTTTTTCAACATCAAAATCTTTTCATACCCATTTTTATCTCTATTTCCTCTTTCATAGCCACCCTCAACTTATGGGTTTTCCATTGGTTGAGGTACATAATACCCGATGTCGGATCAGGGCCAAGGTTGAGGTTACCTTTTACATTATCCACCCTCAACTTAGGCTTTTGGCCTAAGTCGAGGTGCCCATATCCAAGGAGGGACTGGGGCCAACACAGTAGATTAGGGGAAGGTGAGTTAGGGGTTTAGAAAAAAATGGTCCGATTTAGGCTCAAAGCATTTGGATCTAAGGAAGAATTTATTTCATTTGGTAGGACTCATCTTTTACGCAATTTGTGGTCTTATCAGAACAAGGGCCTATGATCACTTCCTAGCCTCTAGAGTAAATTGTCTTAACAGGACTAACCGGGTTAGTTTTAGATTGGCATAAAAATTGTTTGAACAATCAACTATTCTCACACACTCTTGGCACACAGCTTCATCATCAGATTTCCCAGTTCAAGTTTTAGCTTAAGTCATGCCATCAAGTTGATTCATTAACATGTCATACTTAGAGTCAACACATTCAACTTATCTTAGCCTACAAATTCTATCACACAAAAATTGGACGGGTATCAATTTAGGGGAATTTTAAATAGGAGGGTCCGGGTCGGTTCAGAAAAAATTAGGGTTTGGATCCACGAGACCCCATCTAGGGTCCATAGATTGGGACCGTAGATGACATTCTAACTTGGAAAATATCAGAACTTACCTGGGATCTACAGACACTATTGACGATCCGTGGACTGAACCACGGGTCGTCAATAGGGTCCGTAGACCGCTGCACCAGAGCTTTTTCTTACAGATTCTATTTTTCGTCCCTGCACATGTAGCAACCATTAATACATTTTTTTTACATTTTCTGGACACTTTGTAGACACAGACCCTATGCTCTGTCTAGCCAAGACTAAAACAAAAGTAAAACAACTATCTATGTCACGCCCCGAGCTACCCCCGAGACACGGACACGGGACCTAGTACCACAAGTGATTCCAAGCTAACTCTGCTGGCATAATCTGATTATACTATAATTAACATGAATAAAAATAACTGATGCGGAAACTAAAATCATAAATAAAGAAAAGATAGGGAATACCCATATGCTATAATTGAGAGAGTTTAATACAAAAGATATTAACTCATACTAGGCTGAAATTAACTATGTCTGAAAGTAAGCCTCTAAACTAAATAGAAATGTTAGGACATGCCCCAACTAGATCTAGCAAAATTGAAACTAAAAACTGAAAGCAGTAAGGATATCATGTCTCTGGTCCTCGGAGGATGAGGACTCACCACTACTAATCTGCTGAGCTGCAAATCGCGAAACGATCTAATTGCTATCTGGATGCTGAGAGTCTGAACCTACATCACAAGAAGATGTAGCGCAAAAATATTCGTCAGTACTGAAAGGTACCGAGCATGAGGATGGAGTATCGCTGAAATACATATATAACTGACCAAGAAAAAAGCAATGACATACATATGGATATGATAGAATGCCGAAAAATACTAAACATGACAGATATGTATGCAATGACCAACTATGACATGCTGAAACTGAATACTAAACAACGTCAATACAAATGGAGTCTGAATGATTTGTGGGAGCTACTAATCACGATAATAAAACCACACGAGCTGAATGTGGAGTCCGATGTATACACTCCATTGAGAGGACCCAATATACCCTGCCAGAGGTAAAAAGGCATGCTTGCGTGATCACTAATGTGTTGCCCATGTAAGGGACTTACAACCTACTTGTCTAGTAGTTCTGGGACTATTTGGGTACGCTAAACCCCTCTCCAACTTGGTATTATGCTAGTCCCAATGATTTTAGTAGTAAACTGATTATGACTGATTTTCTGTAATTGTTCTGGATAGCTCAAAACTAGACATGCAAATTGAACGCAACAATTTAAATTGACATTGATGCATAATACTGAGGAATGTATAACTAATTTATGATAAAGTCTGACCTAACACATCTAATTCAAGAACTAAAGAAATACATAGCTAGGGTTCTGACATTCATACGATAATCTGAAGAACATGGGACATGCTGATTTGGAACATTAAAACATAGCTAAAACGTGACATTCTATTTGGACGTTAGAACATATAGTTAAAAACGTGATTTCTAAATCGGAACGTTTTTAAAACAGTCTCTTCATGAAAATCGGCTGTAACTTTAGAAACTACCAGGGTGCATTCATAATCATTGAAAATCGTTCAATATTTGGATCATTCTAACATTTAAAACCCAAAATGAAGAAATGTCCAAGAACCCTAATTTCGTTCATAACATGGAATCAACAATCGTCTGAATTCTAGGGATCCAATGGGCGAAAAGGACCCATTAATGAAATCCAACATACCTGGTGAAGAAATCTCCACCAAAAAGTATCAACTAGGGCTAGACTTGACTTTTACGGTGACTTTCTAGCGATTTCCAGCGGCAGTTAAGGTTTAGCTAGGGTTTCGGCCGCCCCTCTCTCTACTCTCTTCTTTTCTTTTGTTTTAGTTAATTAAGTGACTTACGTAAGTTCTAGTTAGGTTTCTAGGATTTTAAATGACTAACTAAAATCCTTTTAATTTAGGAATTAAAAGAAGAGCGGAAAAAGACAAAAACACCCTTGACTTAAAAGCTGTCCAAATCCTGATGCGGATTGGGCACCTGCCAAATCTGAAAATTCTGCAAATTTTTCCTTCACGAATCTGGGGTGTTACATTATCTCCCCCTTGGAAACATTCGTCCTCGAATGAAGACTAAACTAGTTGAAAATGGAAGGAGAGGGCTGCAATCCCTACCACTAAACACTAAGACTGAATTTCTAACTGAACTGAGTTCCAAGCATATGCAAATACGCTGAAAATGCAAGTACAACCAAAGGAACATGATTCTAAGACTGAGCTGATGCCTGAACGACTGAAAAACTGAACAGGAACTATCACCTCAAGCTGGAGTAGGATCGGAAAGAAAGAGGTGAGGATACTTGGACTTCATAGCTGCTTTTGCTTCCCAGGTAGCTCCCTCTACGGACTGACTCCTCCACAAAACCTTGACTGAAGTGACTTCCTTGTTTCTCAATCTTCTAACCTGAGGATCAATAATCTCTACTGGTACATCTTCATAAGAAAGGCTATCTTTTATCGCCACGCTCTCTAATGGAACCACAGATGCTGGATACCCCATACACTTCTTCAAAAGTGAGATGTGTAAGACTGGATGCACTGCTGCTAAATCTGCTGGCAACTTTAACTAGTAAACCACTTTCCCAATCCTTTTCAAGATCTTGTAAGGCCCTACATATCTAGGACTGATCTTTCCTTTCTTTCCCAATCTCATCACCCCTTTCATAGGTGACACTTTCAGAAAAACCAAATCATCAACTTGGAACTCTAATTCCCTTCTTCTCACATCTGCATAAGACTTCTGGCGACTCTAGGCTGTCTTAAGTCTATCTCTGGTGAGTTGCACTTTCTCCATAACATAGAGGACTGAATCTGGCCCTAGCAATGCTGCTTCACCTACTTCAAACCAGCCAACAGGAGATCTACATCTAGGCTCATACAATGCCTCATAAGGGGCCATCTGAATGCTGGAATGGTAGCTATTGTTATAGGTGAACTCTATAAGAGGAAGGTGGTCATCCCAACTATCCTTGAAGCCGATTACACAAGCTCTCAACATGTCCTCTAAGGTCTGAATGGTACGCTCTGCCTGCCCATCTGTCTGCGGATGAAATGTTGTGCTAAGGTTAACCTGAGTACCAAGACCTTTCTGAAATGACTTCCAGAAATGAGAGGTAAACTAAGGACCTCTATTTGAGATAATAGACAAAGGAGCTCCATGCAACCTCACAATATCATTAACGTAAAGCTTGGCATAATCCTCTGCTGAAAATGTATTTTTAACTGCCAAAAAATGAGAAAACTTAGTAACTCTATCAACAATCACCCAAATTGAGTCATGCTGTCTGCGAGTACGAGGTAACCCTCTGATGAAATCCATATTGATCACTTCCAAGTAGGAATATCAATATCTTGAGTCATACCTCTCGGTCTCTCATGTTCTACCTTGACTTGCTGGCAATTGAGGCACTTAGCCACAAAATCTGCTATATCTCCTTTCATACCATTCCACTAGTAGACTTCCTGCAGATCGCGGTACATCTTAGTGGCACCTGGATGAATAGAATATCTGCAATTATGGGCTTCTGCAAGGATATGCCGTGTCAACTCACCCACATCAGGAACACATAACCGACCCTGATAGCGAAGCACACTATCTCCCCCTTGGGAGAATATCTCCATTTTCTGCTTCTGGACCGCACCCTTTAGCTCTAGCAATATTGGATCACTATCTTGCTTTTCCTTAACTTCTACTACCAAAGAAGATTCTGCCCCATTCTGAACTGTTACACCACTATCTGATATACTCATGAAACGAACTCCTAAGCGAGCAAGTCTGTGAACATCCTTTGCTAATTCTTTCTTCTTTTCTTCAACATGTTATACACTACCCATAGATAGTCTGCTAAGAACATCTGCTACTACATTTGCCTTACCAGGATGGTAATGCACACTCATATCATAATCCTTGAGGAACTCTAGCCATCTTCTCTGGCGAAGATTCAACTCTTTCTGGGTGAACACATACTGAAGGCTCTTATAGTCCGTGAACACATCTACATGAACACCATATAAATAATGTCTCCAAATCTTAAGTGCAAACACCACTGCTGCTAGCTCAAGGTAATGAGTTGGGTAATTCTTTTCATGCACCTTAAGCTACCCGGAAGCATAAGCTATAACCTTATATCGCTGCATCAACACACAACCTAGGCCGAATCTAGAGGCATCACAATAAATCACATAACCATCTGAACCCTCTGGTAGAGTCAAGACAAGAGTTGTAGTCAACCTAGTTTATAATTCTGCAAAGCTTTTCTCGCAATTATTTGACCACTGAAACTTGACCATCTTCTGAGTCAACTTAGTAATGGTGAGGCTATGGATGAGAATCCTTCCACAAACCTTCTGTAATAACCTGCTAAACCCAAGAAACACTTGATATCTGTAGCTGAGGTAGGTCTGGGCCATTGTTTCACCGCTTCTATCTTCTGGGAATCTACTTGAATCCCTTCACTATACACAATATGCCCAAGAAAAGAAACTGCTTGTAACCAAAACTCACACTTGTTAAATTTCCCAAATAACTGGTGATCTTTGAGAGTTTGCAAAACCACTCTCAAGTGACCTGCATGTTCTTCCTCACTCCTAGAGTAAATGAGGATATCATCAATAAAGATGAGGACGAACAAGTCCAAATACTGCTTGAACATTCTATTCATCAAATCCATGAAAGTTGCAGGAGCATTGGTTAGTCCAAATGACATGACTACAAATTCATAATGACCACACCTAGTTCTGAAGGTTGTCTTTGAAATGTCACTAACTCTGACTTTAAGCTGATGATAACCCGATCTGAGGTCTATCTTTGAGAAATGACTAGCAACCTGAAGTTGGTCAAACAAGTCATCAATCATGGGAATGGGATACGTATTCTTGATTGTGACCTTGTTCAACTATATATAGTCAATGCACATTCTAAGAGAACCATCTTTCTTCTTTATGAACAACACTGGTGCACCCCATGGCGAAATACTAGGTCTAATGAAGCCCTTATCTAGAAGGTCTTCAACTACTCTTTCAATTCCTTAAGCTCAGCTAGAGCCATTCTGTAAGGAGGGATAGAAATAGGCTGGGTATCGGGAAGTAGATCAATTCCAAAGTCGATTTCCCTATCATGAGGAACTCCGGGGAGATCTTTTGGAAACTCATTAACCACTGGAACTGACTCAAGAGCTGGGGTTTTAGAACTAAAGTCCTTCACCCGAACTAGATGATACAGATAACCCTTAGAGATCATCTTTCTGGCCTTAAGGTAAGAAATGAATCGATCCCTAGGCCTCTAGGCTACTACCATTCCATTCTAGGATTAGTTCGTCTGGAAACTGAAAGCGAACAATCCTAGTTCTACAGTCGACTGACGCATAATAGGAATGTAACCAATCCATGCCTAGAATGACATCGAAGTCTACCATTTCTAATTCTATAAGATCTGCTGAGGTGATTTTCTGAGAGACTGTGATAGGGAAATTTATGTATACCCGTCTAGCTATAACCGGTTCACCAATTGGAGTAGAGACTGAGAAATGTTCTGAGAGAGTTTCTGGACTAACACTGAACTGGACTGCTGTGAAAGGAGTTACAAAAGAAAAAGTAGCCCCTGGATCTAACAATGCATAAACATCAAGATCAAAGACTCGTAACGTACCAGTGACCACATCAGTAAAACCTTTCTGATCCTATCGATCCTGAAGAGCATAGAGCCTATTTTGGCGTTGTCCGCCACCTGCACCAGAAGAGTTACCCTACTGAGTCGGGCGACCTGCTGGTGCTGCTATAGTAGTAGACTAAACTCTACCATTTCCTCTCCGACCCTATCTAGAAGGTCAATCCTTCAACCTTTGACCTGACTGACCACACCCAAAGCATCCTTCTTTCTCAGCAAGACACTCGCCCTGATGGTTCTTACCACACTTAGGGCAAGTAGGGTATGATTTTGTACCTGAAACACCATCCTGAGACTTAGAGCCTGACGCCCTACCCTTCTGATCATTATGGAACCTGGGAGATGGAACACTAGCTGATGAAGGCGCTGAAAATTTCTGCTGTGAGCGATTACCACCACCCGATTTCTGTTGAGAGTAGTCATAGTTGCCTATTCTAGCCTTCTTGTTCTCCTTGGCCTGTTCCCTAAGCTTATCACCTTCAACCTGCTGAGCATGAGTCATGAGCCTAGAGATGTTCATATCTCCCAACAACATAGCATTTCTGCACTCTGTCTTAACCAAGTCTGACACTCCATACAAGAACTTGTTCATCCGTGCCCTAGAATCAGTAACCATGTGAGTAGCATACCTGGAGATTTGGTTGAACTTGAGCCCATACTCCTGAACAGTCATGTTACCCTACCTCAAATTCATAAACTCTTGGGCCCTTGCCTCTCTCAACTCAATAGGGAAGAACCTGTCCAGAAAAGTGTCACTAAAGTAATCCCAAGTAATAGGAGCTGCATTCGTACCCCTACTATCCTTCAACTGAGTATACCAGATACGAGCCACATCCTGAAGTTGGTAAGAAGCTAGCTCAACCTGATCATTTCCAGTTACCTGCATCACTTCAAAGATCTTCTTGACCTCATCCATGAAGTTTTGGGGATCTTCTCCAAATTGCGACCCTAAGAATTCTTGAGGGTTCATTCTAACAAATTCTCTCACCCTAGCTGCGGCTGACCCAACATTAGCATTCACAGGAGCTTGAACCCGCTGGTTGTTGTAATTGGCCAAGCTCTGAGTCAACATCTGAATGTCATTCCTGAACTCTACATTTGAAACTTCCTTATCTGGGACTGGAGGAGCTGCGTTCGCGTTCCTGGCATTTGCTCTCCTAGCGTTAACTCTACGAGAAGGCATGATCACGGAAACGTAGAACATTGAGTTAGAATGGAATTAGATCAGACCTTACGCACAATAAGTGTAACAAGAAAGTGAAGATTTTCCTAAAACACTTTGTAGAATCCTGCACATTAGATGTGGTGCACTTCACACCGATGAAAAAGACTCTACTTAGTGCGGCTTTTCAGAAATCCTAGGACACTTAAACCTAGTTCTCTGATACCAAGTTTGTCACGCCCCGAGCTACCCCGAGACGCGGACAGGGGACCTAGGACCACAAGTGATCCCCAAGTTAACCCTGCTGGCATAATCTGAGCATACTATAATTAACATGAATAAAAATAACTGATGCGGAAATTAAAATCATAAATAAAGAAAAGATAGGGATACCCATATACTATAATTGAGAGAGTTTAATACAAAAGTTATTAACTCATACTAGGCTGAAACTAACTATGTCTGAAAGTAAGCCTCTAAATTGACTAGAAATGTTAGGACATGCCCCAACTAGATCTAACAAAACTGAAACTAAAAACTGAAAGCAGTAAGGATATCATGTCTCTGGTCCTCACAGGATGAGGACTCACCAGTACTAATTTGCTGAGCTCAAAATCGAAAAACGATCCAAATGCAATCTGGATGTTGAGAGTCTGAACCTACATCACAAGAAGATGTACCATAAAAATATTCGTCAGTACTGAAAGGTACCGAGCATGATGATGGAGAATCGCTGAAATACATATATAATTGACCAGGCAAAAAGCAATGACATATATATGGCTATGATAGAATGCCGAAAAATACTAAACATGATTGATCTGTATGCAATGACCAACTATGACACGCTGAAACTGAATACTAAACATGGTCAATGCAAATAGAGTCTGACTGATTTGTGGGAGCTACTAATCACGGATAATAAAATAACAAGAGCTGAATGTGCAGTCCGATGTATACGCCCCATAGAGAGGATCCAATATACCTTGCCAGAGGTATAAAGGCATGCTGGCGTGATCACTAATATGTTTCCCATGGAAGGGACTTACAACCTACTTGGCTAGTTGTTCTAGGACTATTTAGGTACGCTAAACCCCAGTCTAACTCGGTATTATGCTAGTCCCAATGAATTTAGTAGTAAACTAATTATGACTGATTTTCTGTAATTGTTCTGGATAGCTTAAAACTAGACATGCAAACTGAACGCAACAATTTAAACTGACATTGATGCATAATATTAAGGCATGTATAAATGATTTCTGATAAAATCTGACCTAACATACTAATTCAAGAACTAAAGAAATACATAGCTAGGGTTCTGACATTCATACGATAATCTGAAGAAGACAGGACATGCTGATTTGGAACATTAAAACATAGCTAAAACGTGACATGTTGTTTGGACGTTAGAACATATAGTTAAAAACGTGATTTCTAAATCGAAACATTTTTAAAACAGTCGCTTCTTGAAAATCGGTTGTAACTTTAGAAACTGCCAGGGTTCATTCATAATCATTGAAAAATGATAAATATTTGGATCACTCTAAAATTTAAAACCCAAAATCAAGAAACGTTCAAGAACCATAATTTCGTTCATAGCATGGAATCAAGAATCGTCTGAATTCTAGGGATCTAACGGGTGAAAGGGACCCATTAATAAAATCCAACATACCTGGTGACGAAATCTCCACGAAAAACTATCAACTTGGGCTGGACTTGACTTTTCCGACGACTTTCTAGCATTTTCCGGTGGCGGCTAGGGTTTAGCTTGGGTTTCGGCCGCCCTTCTCTCTACTCTCTTCTTTTCTTTTGTTTTAGTTAATTAAATGACTTAGGTAAGTTCTAGTTAGGTTTCTAGGATTTTAAATGACTAACTAAAACCCTTTTAATTTAGGAATTAAAAGAAGAGTGGGAAAAGACAAAAACACCCTTGACTTAAAAGCTGTCCAAATCCTGATGCGGATTGGGCACCTGCCAAATTTGAAAATTCTACAAATTTTTCCTTCACGAATCTGGGGTGTTCCAATCTAAATGAGACCAGAGAAGCAACTAAACAAACAAAATTACTAAATGGAAAACAAAAACCTATTGTTGGCTAGATTTTACATCTTGGGTTGCTTCCCAAGCAGCGCTTGATTTAATGTCGCGGCACGACGCAGGTCTCTTGATTACTCAGACTTCATCAAGATGATAGGCTTCAACAACTTCTTGCACAGTTTCTGCGTTTCACAGATAGATCTTGATCCTTTGCCCGTTAACCATGAATCTTGTTCCTTCACTGTTCTCAAGTTCAACCGCTCCATGGGGAAGCACTTTTGTTAGCAAATTTGGCCCGGTTCATTTGGATTTGAGTTTGCCCGGAAACAAGCGCATCCTAGAGTTGAATAGAAGCACAAGATCACCCACTACAAATTTTCGCTTTTCAATTCTTTGATAATGATACCTCTTCATCTTCTCCTTGTACAAGGCTGAACTTTCATAAGCTTTTACGCGATATTCATCAAGCATATTCAAGTCATTCATTCTTTGATTAGATGCGGCGCCCCAATCCAAATTTAGCATCTTCATCGCCCACAAAGCCTAATGCTTTAGCTCTACCAGTAAATGGCAAGACTTCTCATAAACAAGTTGGTAAGGAGACATACCTATGGGGGTCTTATATGCTCTGAGATGGGCCCATATAGCATCATCAAGCTTTCTTAACCAATCCGTTCTATTAGCATTCACAGTCTTCACCAAAATCTGTTTGATCTCTCTGTTGGACCCTTCAACTTTCCCGCTAGTCTGAGGATGGTAAGGAGTAGCTACATTGTAGCGGACACCATACTTCTCAAGTAGTGCCTTGAACAACTTATTACAAAAGTGGGAGCCTCCATCACTGATAATTGCCCTCGGTGTACCAAATCTGGAGAAGATATTCTCTTTCAAGAATGCGATGACACGTTTACCTTCATTGTTGGGGACCGCAACTGCTTCCACCCACTTCGATACATAATCAACCGCAACAAGAATATACTTCATCCCAGGTGAACTCACAAATGGACCCATAAAATCAATGCCCCATACATCAAACAACTCTATCACCAATATAGGATTCATAGGAAGCTCTTGCCTCTTTGTAATCCCTCCTTCTCTTTGGCAACCATCACAAGACTTGGCGAAATCATGAGCATCTTGGTGGATGGTAGGCCAGTAGTACCCACACTGGCAAATCTTATGCGCAGTCCGAATACCACGTTGATGCCCACCAACAGGCGATGAACACTACAAGAAAAAGGCTTACTAGGGACCAACATTTAGGGATGGGCAGAAAATCTAGTCCCTAAATATATACTTACAGGCACAAGACTTTTTTTAGGTCTCTAATTCTCTATTTTGATTATTGTGGTGTGTTAAATTATCAATATTCGGTCCCGAATGCACTTACTGAGCGGGACATATGCGCGCCACCTAAAATTTTTTTTTTAAGAAAATATATTAAAAATTAAAAACACCTTAATTAATAAAACCAAAGTTCTAATAAAATTTCTTTTCATCTTCTCTCTAGCAAATCCCTTTTTACCCTACGCTTGAGAGCTCCCTCTCTGGCTGAAGTTTGTCTCTTCGTTGCTACTCCTCTTTCTCAGCCATTCCATGGCTGTTGTAGCCATCGGCTAGCCTCCTTCCGAGGTTATCCATTTCCCCAAACACCACCTATATCACCCTTCTTAATCCCAATGTCCAAAACAGTCCCACACAACTCATCTCTCAGATCTGAAGCTTCACACTTAGCCAGTCGAAAATCATGATTTGCCACCTGAAAACTCCATTGATAGTTGAGAAACCTAGTAACCTAAATCTCTATGGTGGGAGTTCGTAGCATGCTAAGGTTTATTTTCTCTCTTTTTCTATCTCTTCGATTAATTAGAAATTATACCATGGATTCTCATTAGTTATTAGGTAATTGAATGTTCGATTATTAAATTTCAATTTTAGGGATCAACACTCATATACTACTGTATAAGAATATATTTTTCTAGGGTTACAGTTTTTGTATTTCTTTTAGTGTTTTTTTTAATCTTATTCGATTTATTTTGTGCTTGATTTTTCACTTGTTGATGCTTACATTCAGTAATGATAATTTTGATTTCAGAGTACAATAATTAATTTTACTGATTAATTTTGGGGAGGAGAATTCGATGTATGACAACTACAAATAGACCTTTGTTGATACATGCTAATTATGACAATGAAGAAGGTGAAATTCAAATGTTTAGTCTATCTCAGAAGTATATTTCTAGTTACATTATATATAGCTCACACCACTTTAAAGCCCAGGTTATTACTCATTGTTGAATTCTTAATCTTTTATTTTTTTTCATGTTTGTTTTTAACTTTTATAGAACTTATTTTATTTTTTTTGTATGAAAAATACTAAATATATGGAACATATGCCAGGAATTTGAATTATTGATTCCTTTTATTACATTGGGATTTGTTTAAAATTTGGTGAAGAGAACAATAGAATGTGAGTTGATTAATTTGAAGGGATACACTAATTGTGATGATTTTACCATTACTTAAGAGGTTACTTTGACATAGAGTTCTTAAGCTCTACTCCCCTTAATGCCACAACCAAAAGGAAGAAATGAAGCTCATGTCAAAGTAAGCTAATATATATAAAGATTGCTGCAATTATCTACTTCGATTCTTAAAGTTCTAGCAAAATATATGTGAGATTGTCTTGTGATACACCAATATATATATATAACTAGAGTGTTATGTAGAAGCAGAAAAGGATGACTTTGAGTTATCCTACTATGTTATTTAAACTTTGTGGGAGGATTTACTGTTGTAAGGGGCATGGATGAGTTCTGAAAGTGCAAAAGATTGGTATAGAAAAAGATCACATATCGATATGAAAGAAACAATTACTAAGTTGCTAGTGCCATTTTCTATTTTTCTATTTTGTATTTATAGTTGGGAGCCATGGTTATAATTTGTATATGCCGAACATGGACTTCTATCCTTAAGCATTGAATTCAATGACTTGATCATTTTCTGAGATTTACTCTTGTTTTATTTTTTTGCATTTGACTGAACAATGTAGAAAATCATTATATATTTTAGTTTGAATTTTGAGATTAGATCAAGTTAATCCAAAGATGCATTTCAAATGAATGACACCTTTGTACTGCTAAAAACAGAGTTATAAATACGTCAATATTAACATATAAGGCGAATATAGATCTATTGTGTTTTCTAAATCATGCTAAATGTCAATGTCATGTTTCATAGTATTTAATGATCAACATTAACTGGTTATTTATTTTATGAGCTATTTTTTATGTGGAAGAACTGTTTTTTGTTGACTTGAGTTGCGACATCTATACTAAACTCATTGAGTAATTGTATCTTGCATCTTGTGTGGCCTGTTCTAGTGGTTTGAACTTTTTTTTGTTTAGTCAATGCTTGCATAATTTCATAAGTACTACTTTCCCTATTGTATAGTAACAAATCTACTTGTGCTTGGCACTTTGATCCCAATTATAAGTTGTATCTTTCTTATGTTTAGTTACACTGTCTTGCCAGAGATTTTCTGCAGTGTTAATAATTTGAGCTTGACATTCATTTTCTAGTGTAATGTTTGACACATAGAGCCTTAGTAGATCTTCACCTGCTCAATACTAAAAGAACCATAATTTTAGTCATTGATATAAAGATAATTCTAGTGCTATCTATTCCTTAACTGATGGAAGAATTGGAGATCTTTTGGTGACGTTCTGTATTCTACTACATGTTAAGAAGCTAATGAAGTTGTTCAGGGCCAGTTGTTGCTGGTCCTTTTTACCATAATAATAGAAAACATGAGATTCACATATTGTTGTTGACTCATTAGATTAAGTTTCTCAACAATCTTGAATTCCCTTGCTGCCAAACACACTCAACCTCTTGTTGAAGCGTACTTGAGTTATGGTTCAATATTTTAGTTATCTATTAGAAAAAAGAAAAAAAGATATGCGAGGTGACCAAAACATGACATTCTAGATTACTAATTGTTAGAGAAATTATTAAGTAAATATTATTTATTTGTTCTTTAGGTCATTTTCATATTGTGGGGGCATGAATTTAACAATTTATCCTAAGAGAATGAAAGTGAAAGAACTTTTGGCCTAATAGTGTAAGTGATATATGAAATGGGATAACCAAAAGTAATTAAAAGAATCAAATTTTCCATCTGTTTGTGTTCTGTTATTTTCCAAACATTTTCATCTTCTAGTTATTTGCTTATGGAGGGTGGGTTGTGGTTAATAGATGATTCAGGAGAATAAAACTCGAAGATAGTTGGGAGGAAAAAGTGGAAGCACAAAATGAGGAGGAAGAAGTGATGGATATAAGGAGCCAACAAACAATGTATGCTAGTTTGTTGTAATAACAAAATTTCGCTATTTTTCAGAAGTATTGTTTCCCTTGCTTGTGATAATACTAGTGATAATGATTTCTTGAAGTATCAACTAGTTACTTCAATTTTGCGTATTTGATTTTATCTTTTTAAATGTTAAACTATCGAGGTATGTATTCCTTAAATTAAAGCAAAGTCGATATTCTTGAACTACTTCATGAAAGAAAACTGATCTGAATGAACGTTTAAATTTTCATACTCTGTATAGGAATTCTTAAGAATCATATTCAATGACTATACTAGTTTAGAGCCCTTAAAATGATTTGTACTCTGATTATATTATTGAAATCTAGGTAGTTAATTTGAAACTACATTTTCTTATATAGTTGGCACATCAATATATTTACTTTGCTTTAAATACTTGAGCGGGAGATGAACATACAGGTTGAAATTTGGATATAGTATGTGGTCTAAACCATGTTAAATTTTAATTCTTCTAGTATTTCTTTATAATTTTTTGAGAAAATCTATTGTATGCTTTTTTATAGGTCTTGAAGACTTGATGAGTTTACAAGTATGATTTGAAGACTTAAGTTGCTTATCAAATTTAGTCTGGACTATTTGAAAAATTTCTTATTTTTTGTAATGAATGTTAGTAACTTATATTTGATAGTACGGTTCTGCATATGGAATGGTGATCTACTTTTTGTATGTATGAAAATATGATATTATTTATATTCTGCCTACATTCATTGTTTATATATTATAATTGCGTGTGTATGTTTTATAAAAATGACAAAAAGTAATATATTTATTTGGGACCAGAATTATTGTAAATAAAAAACAATAGAGACCAGAATCTTGTCCTCAAAAGTTTTAGGACCAGGAAATATGGTCGCTACAAATATTTTAGATACAAAAACATAGGGACTATGCATCCATTTAAGGACTGGAAATATGGTCCCAAAAGAACCTTTAGGGACGGGGAATATATCTGGTCTCGAAATACTTTCTGGGACCAGTTGAAAATTGTCGTCGCTATTAACCTCTAGCGACGGAGCCTTTAAGGACGAGTGGCGACCAGATATTTATCGTTGCTGTCGACTTTTAGGGACCAGATTCAGGCTTTTAGGGACCATATTTCCCTTCGCTAATAGCCAATTTTCTTGTAGTGTAAGTGAGGGTAAGTATCCACTATTACGGTAATAAAAACGGTTTTTAGCTAGAGAAATTTCCAGCTTATTTATTGCTGGATGTTAATACTATGCAATCTACACAAGATGCCAAAAGTTGGTAGTTGGAAGGTTTAAAATAGTCCCTTATGTTTGAGCTTT
The DNA here is from genome assembly GCA_036250405.1 of Solanum raphanifolium. Lineage (NCBI taxonomy): Eukaryota > Viridiplantae > Streptophyta > Magnoliopsida > Solanales > Solanaceae > Solanum > Solanum raphanifolium. The sequence goes on along the minus strand of JAJOOE010000364.1, from coordinate 11,370 downwards.
GAATTAAAATCATCCCTATTATTTTAACTCAGAGTACTAATAGTCCTCTAAAAATGCAAAACTAGTGCATGTTTAGTAATTCACTTAGGGGTCGTTTGATTGGTGGATAAGAAACAAGCTATCCATGTATTAATTTCTATATAATTTATATGACGTTTGGCAGGTAGGTAGATAGAAAATAAGTTATTCATGTATAAAATTAATCTGACATTTGATTGACAATTTAGAAGCATGCTATCACAAACCTATCTCTCAGATCATGATGGAACCTACTATGTTCCACTAGTAATTAAGCCTAACTCATATCCTGAAACTAGAAGCAAGGGACTGTCACGCGGAAGAACATATAAAGGAAGCATAGAACAAAAACAACAAAAAGAAAGAAATAGAGTGATATATATATATATATATATATATATAAACAACAAGACAATCCCAAGACCTGACATCAGTCGGTAGTAAATCTTCTAATCAAAATAGGAGTACAAGGCTTTACAAATACAATAGAGAGAGATCAGCGACTCCAAATGTCAAGAGCTCACCCGGGTCTCTTAATCCCAAAAGTTGCTCTGCATGAAATCTAAATTAACCATGAGAACTCGTACTATGATCTGTAGGGTGCAGAAGTGTAGTATAAGTACCAACAAGCGAGACTCAGTAGGCATAGGTGGACTAAGCTTCAAAGACAAAGAAAGTAAAAACAGCAAGTAAATAAGAAAAGTACAACACAAATAGCTAATGAGGAGATATAGCATGATAATATAGGCAACAAGAATGAAGGAATATAATACACTAAGTAAGAGAGTGACTCAAAGGGACATACTTGGGGGCACAAGCCCAACAACCTAATCACGATAAGATCCAACGACGAAAGTTAACTAACCAAGGAAAGACCCACAATAACACTGTTACTTAACATAACCACAACTCAATCCAAGACTACCAAAGTTGTGGCAAGACCAACCACTGAAGCAACTAACGGTCAATCCAATGCACTATATATACACAATCATAGTCAAACAATAATCTAATCGGACCCCCATAAGCCCGAAAGGTACAAACAACAAACACAACCCAACCCAACCCCCCTCCCCCCAAGACTAGAAGGTGCAAACAACAACCATTTATACTGGTGATAGGCAATGCATATGAATGTAAGTACTGCAAATGAATCCAACTGAGCCATCAGCACCAAATGTCACACAACCAAGTATATAAACCTACCTCATGTCTCTACAGCTAGATAGGACCTATGCGTATACCCTCATCCGGCTCAATATGTCAGACAATCAGACGGACCCATAGGGGACTCGAGAAGTCTATATACACTACATGATCCTGATCCATGACTTCCATATATATATATATATATATATATATGCAGACACGTATCAGATCTTATCCTTCATGGTACCAAAGGTACAAGTAGCCAAATCAATATACAAAAAGGCGATGACACATCGGCTGACCAACTAAAGAAGTGAACACATTCCCGATGACTCTAATGTCTCAAAAACCAATTTATCAAAGTGATCCAGGTGGTACGACTCCCGTTGAAACTAGTTTTAAAAGAGCAACAATATGAAAACTACTTTCTCGAAAATAGTAATAATGATCCAATGTATGAATCAGGATTGTACCATAAAACAAATGAAATCAAGTGTCAAATGCAATGCATGCCATCACTAGAATCTAATCAATATTAGTCAAACAACTAGATAAACACTACAAATACTACCACTCTCGTAGAGCAAAGAAAACTAACTTGAACTCCAGTTGATCTTCGATAAAGGCCTTGGGTCCAACAATATACCAACATCTTCATGGTATATTGGCATCAAATGAAGGCTATCTTCATGGTATTTTGATAGGGTAAGTATCCACTATTACGGTAATAAAAACGGTTTTTAGCGGCAATAAATATGCACATTAACAAAGAGTCACTACAACAAATTTGATTATTAGGGACAAATTATTTCGTCATTTATAAAGCATATTTCGTCACAAAAAAAATTGTGTGACGAAAAAAATTTCGTCAGTCAGTCGTCATTAAAGGTGCGTCACTAAATGTATATAAAGACGATTTAGTGCTTCGTCTCTAAAGAAGTTCCATTAACTACAAAACAAAAAAATCGTCACAAAATGCATAGCATTTGTGACGAATTTGATTGTCACAAAAAGTGTGTTTTTTTGTAGTTGATAGTATAATTTTGTCACTAAAAACGTTATTAACACCGACAAAACTATTTGGTCACTAATTATTTATTTCAATTAGTGACGATACCAATTGTCTCTAAAGTTCTATATATTTCGTAGAAGAACAAAAGAAATTTCGTCACTAATGACTTCCTTTTATATACAAAAAAGTATTTCGTCCTTAAATGTATAAATTAGTGACAAATTTATCACTCTAATGAAGATTAACAATTTTGTAGTTAAATATATCATCTTGTCACTAAAAGTATGATTTTTATTGACAACATAAAATTGTCACTATAAATCGTCATATTATTAGTAATAATTACAATTGTCATAAAATATAAAATCAATTCATATTCGATAAGGAGGGTACTAGAACAAATATATTGTCACTAAATGTGTTCAATTTATGACAAACTAATTTAATTTGTGATGAAAATGTCTTGAAAAGTTTGATATAGTAATCACAAAAAGTTAAAATCTTTTGCCACTAATTAAAAACATTTGATAACATTTAATTATTTCATATTGATATTCTATTTGAATTTAAAATTGCATAAATTGAAAATAGAATAATAAACACCCATGATCATACAGTAAAAGATCAACTAAAACTATACTAGATAATATCTCATTTCAAGCTCCTTAATAAAAGTAAATATGTCCAATACTTGATTACTAAATATTACTCCCTAACTAAGACAAATACGTGGAGATTTCTTCCCAAGTACCAAAAATGTGGCGACATTTAGCTTTCAAGTAGTCTTGATTCAATTCTCACCTCTTATACCTGTGGAAAAAAAAAGAGAACAAAATTATGATTTAATTTAAAGTGTTTTCATATTGAGGTAAAAAAGATAGAATCTGTAACACAATCTATGTATTCAATATGTTGTAATGATCAATTTTATAAGCACTAAATAAAAATGCAAGCATACTAATATGAAGGTCATCTTGGGTGAGCAAGACTATGTACCTGGCAAGAACTTTTTTTAAATTTTGGAGAGCAATGGACACATCATTATCCTCGCACAACCTACTACACATGAATTATCAAAATGCTAATATTTGAGAACTGTATTAACTCAACATTTAACATGTGAAGTATTAGAACATCTGACCATTTAATGTACAATTTAACTAATCCCCGACAATTGGACAAAATAAAATGATTACAGACAATGTTGCATGCATTGCCTAGATTTATAAAGAGTCATGCATCATGTTGGAGTTCGTATTAACAAAACCTCACCTACTACATTAACACAATTTCGTCCATTTATTTATTGTAGATCTTTTGTTAGCCCCAATAACGACTACTAGTTCAGAGGTATTCAACTAAAGAATTCAAACAAATATCAACTTTCAAAGCCTTAATTCTATATGAAGTCTACCTACCAAGCATTTGCTGCAATAAAACTACTTAATGTAGTTCAAGACTAGGACCCAACATCTTGATAATAATTAATTCACTAAATAAATCTACTTAAAATTACTCATAATTCAACAAATGAAAAATATCATTCTTAATCCTTCAACAAGAAAGAGGAGCAACAATGGATTTTTAGTAAAATGTGTGTTACTAGTCTATCTTATAAATTCTTTCTATTTGTGGATGGTGTGAAAGAGAAAATTATCAGTGGGCGATGTGTTATGCATGAATGATATAGCTATTTTGTCTTTATATGGCACGACTAGAAAGATCAAGGAAGGGCAGTATATGGGGTTTGATAACATCTGTGCATATAATCCTTAAATTATGTATAACTAGTGTCGTTTTGGACTTGTTGCAACAGAGTTTGACTTCAGGTGATTCGATTCACATATCTTTAGTTGGATGATAAAAACTTAGGTGGTTTCGAGGCTACTAGTTAGGAGGGTTATGATTTCAAACTTACACACAATAGAGCTTCATTATGTCCGGGTATTCTTCTCTGATCTTTAAGATCAAAAGTGTTCCCATGCAAGAACCTGTTCCTCCACCCAATGAATGGCACAATTGAAATCCTGAAAATCAAACACATAGAACGTAAATAAATCCTCAAAATGCACAGATCTACAACAACACCAAATGAAAACAAAATGTTTAAGAAAATGAGGGTAGAAACACAAACCTTGAAGGCAGTCAAAGTTTTAGGCTTCCTTACGAACAGGATCGAGAACGACATCAATCAATTTAGCACCTTCGGTGTAACTTACCTTAGCCCAATTGTTACCAGCACCAGATTGTCCAAAAACAAAGTTATCAGGATGGAAGATCTGTCCATAAGGACCAGATCTAATATTGTCCATGGTGTGAGGCTCCAAATCCATAAGAACATCCCTAGGAACAAATCTTCCACTGGTAACCTCATTGTAATACACATTAATTCTCTCAAGTGGAGATCAGAATCACCACTGTAACGACCGGTAGAATCAATGTCGTGTTTGGCACAAAAAACTTCCCAAAACTTGGCACCAATTTGGTTACCACATTGTCCACCTTAAATATGAAGGATTTCATGCATTTTGGAACTGAGATCCGAAGAAAATATGCACAAATGAAGAGAAAATTGGTAGATCTTACAAAATTGGAACACAAATGAGAAGTGAAATAAATGTAGGGACAAGGGAGGAGAGGGGGTGGGGGTGTTTTATTGTACTATTCAATACAATAATTTTCAGGAACTCCCATCAGAAGCTAAAAAGATAATTAATTAACACACATAAACAACAAAATCCAAATATACGATTCAAGGCGATAAGAGAAAGGGAACCAAATTAAATGGCTATTTCCAACACAAGGTCTAGGACTGATTAGCAACAATTCAGTAAGCCACAGGTCCAAACAGTAAAGCATTCCCAAAAACACAGCAAGAAGTACAAATATATGATTTTACCGTAATTCCATTTGGAGAGTTTGTTTGTGGCTTCTATTGTGAATGTTCTAGTATGTGGTATCAATTCCTTGGAGGTTCATTCTGCTAGAAGAAAAACAATGAAAATCACAAATGAGGCACTCCTAATACAACCTACGTCAATAGTTAAGGACTATCGGTCATCTTAAACTTCAGTTTCATCTTAAATCACTTCTCCTCAAGTTTGAGAAAGGATTCTTTTGGGTAAGATGTCACTTCTCCTGGTGAAATATTGTAGGTGTCTCATAGTGGCATCACCCAAAACTTGAGATAGAAATGTCATCAATAAGCAGGACCTGAAGAAAAACTGATTTTATCCCGTAAGAAATTGATTAGGCTCCAAGAATGCTACTTACCTCCCTCAGCTCGTACCTTCAGAGGTCAATTTAGTTGATTTCCAACAGAGCAGCAACAATTTAGATGAGCTCAAGGTCCAAGTTTAGGGGCGAATCTCTGGGGTCGAATGTTACAGAGAGTTCATCCATGGGCTTTTCACTTTCCTTTTAGTTACTTCTTTAGTTTTTCATTTGTTGTCTTTTATCTTTTGTTTCCTTTTGCTTATTTCCTGTTAAGATAGTCCTGACCTGTTCTTGGCTGGGCTTTTAGCTATAGCTTGTATATAATTTGTTTTGAATAAATTGGCCTTGAGCCAAACCATTTTAACCAAAAAAAAAGATAGACATTCAATTTGATCTGTTATTGTACTTAAGATGCTGACTAAACCACATCATCTGGTAATGTACTAATTGGATTTACCTTCACAAAGTAAGACATCTCCAAGACAACTCTATGGAGTAATATCAACTTTAACAATAACAATTGTCTAATGAATGAACCCAAAGGAATATGATAAAGAGAGTATTGAATATTATCATGGATAAAAAGATATCTCAAATTAAAGCAACAACCAAGTCTAAATATGTGATATTTTATCACTAAGAACTCTAACAGTAACATTTTCTTGCATATCCAAGTCTTAGATTCTCAAGCATATACACATGGTTGGCATGTGAAAAAAAATCAACAAATATATTAATTAATCTCAATCATATCTAGACTTATGATTCACTAAACTATGATCCTAATATTATATATCATATCAGCTAAAGCAAGCATAAGAGTTGTTGTATAGGAGTATTACCTTTTACTAAACAAGTAGAAAATACACGAAACCTTTCGCCTACTAAGTATGAAAATCATAATCAAATTAAGGAGTAAATAGAAATATAAAAGAGAAGAAAAAATAAAAACTGGAAAGTTGATTGAACTTTTGAGCACTTTGAACTTTCCAGTATTTTCCTCATCAGAATGGTACTTCATTGGTTACAATTTACACGTCTTACTTTCCTCTTTTGTTTGTCCCAAAAAGAGTCTCTTATTTAAAAAGAAAATGATAGTTCTATGAGCTACTAGACTTCCCTAATACTAAAAAAAAATTCTCCAGAATTAAGAAAAAATAGACCAAACCATCATTGAATAAGATGACTTACTTGAGTAAAGAGAAAAAGATACATAGAGATAAATGACCTTGAAGGTGCCACCACGTAGTGAACGTGAAAAACCCAAACAAAGGATATGATCCACTGACTGTATGATTATAAGAATTTACCTACAGGAAATTATTACATTTTGTAGTTAGGGTTATAAAATGCAATATACAAAATATCGACACTCTTAACATTACTTTAAGTGAAAGTTGAAACGAGATATTGAGTGAAAGCAAAAGAGGAAAAACGATCAGCATGTCTAGCACTATTAGTACCACACACATTGGTCAATTGTCAGTATGATAGGCTATTATTACACATGCATATTAAAAAATATTTACTATTTTACTTTGAAAACTAAAATTATCTGATCGAAATCTAAAGGAACTCCCGATTTTGCATTTTTCCTATATGTTAAGTTGTTGTAATACTTAATAGTAATGTACTAACTATTCATTAACTTAATTTCCTTGTTTTCAAGTATTCATCATCTCTCATTAGGATTCTCTCAACCATAAATGGCTGCAAGAAATATATAATTTTAAATAGTATCTTGGAATAGCAAAGAACTTTAAAGCCTTAAACATGTAAGTTTTTCTTAAACAAGGATCAATATCTGAAGTTAAAGATGAAATCATGTAGTTGATACAGCCTAGCGAGTGAGGCATCTATATTTGTGCAGTTGATAGATTCTTCGTTTTCAAATTAATTTCTTTTTTTTGACAGCACATTGCTCATGGCATTACTCTTTGAGATTACTTCAAAAACTTCACTTTTGAGTTGAGAGTCTATCGAAAACAATCACTTTAGCCCCGGTAAGAATAAGGTCTACATACATCCTACTCTGCCCAAATACCAGTTATGAAACTACACTAGGTATGTTGTTGTTGGAGATAGACGATAAAACATCAACATAAAATCCATTCGTCATATGGTTTATGATTTCTTTTGAAAGGATCCACAATATGCCGTACCATATCCTAGGTTTCTCAAGTAAATTTTAGCAAGAAGTACATTAAAAATTAAAAATAAACTTACGAACAAATAAGATTGAGCCTTTTATCTAATCAAAAGCTTCAAGCATCATCAGCCTCCCGTAATTTCGAATTCCAACAGTCATTACCACCAACCAGCCACCCTCACACACACAAAACTGAGGCTTATCTAAAGCTCAATTTACGTTGAACTCTATGGAATATAAGCCTCATATTTTCAAGCTCAAATGTAGCGTGAAAGAACAGAGAAGAACAAAAAGCATAGCAAATGAAACAAAGTCAAAATCAATTTTTGACCAATTTGAAGAGAATGTAGCAGAGGAAACAGAATAACACAAGAAAATCTATAAACACAGAGAATTTAGTGGATCTATGATTTATATTCACCTCCTTCTTTGTCTGTAGTGCGGGTCTCCGTTTGATTACATCTTCGTCGTTACTCCCAATTAAGACTGCATATCAAAGAATATATCTACTTTAGCTTTGTGCTTCTCGAAATAACCATAGCATCCCCAAACAAAATCATACCATTTTCTAGTCCAAAAGCTTTGGATCTTGTATCAAAAGAAGAAAAGAAACAAAAAAAGAATCGGTGAAAAAGCTGCAAATTAGGAAAAACATAATTTAACTTAATTGGAAGTGTGAAGTACTAGACATTTGTAGAAGTAAAAATTGGAAGCAAGAACTCACTAGATTTTGGGTAAAACATATAAGAGGCATCAAATCAAAAGAAAAAAGTAAAACCTAATTGTAGTGGGAACTAAATTAGCGGTGCTGTGCATTTGGGGAAAATAATTAAATGAAAATTTTGTTTGCCGCGTTTGTTTTGGCGCAAAATTGAAAAAAATTAGAGGGGTTAAATGAGTGTGTTGGTTGAATTTAAGTGAGTTAAAATAAATTGAGTTAATAAATGAGTGATTTATTGACTCATTCACAAGTTATTTAAGTTAAAACGTGGGTTATAAATCAATCCTCTCAATTTTACCAAGTCTTAATTGTTTTACTTGCTCTTTTATAATTTTTTAGTATTTAATAAAAAAATATTATTATAGCTATATATAATATATCAAATAATAAAACAGTATTTATTTAAAATTATTTTGACAAGATTCGTCATTAAATAATTTGGGCTATATATCAATTCAATATTTAATGAATTGAGTTAATACATGAGCGGGTCAATAACCCCACTCAAACTTAAGCAAGTAAAATAAGTTAGGTTTGTTCTGCCTCCCTAAAAAGTAATTAAATTTTAACCCACGACACACACACACAAATTGTTGCGAAGGTCTGGTGATTTGAAATTGAAAAATTATTTGGATAAGTAATTTGAATTTTTAAAAGAAAAAACTACCTAGTTGCATAATTGCATACCAAATTTCAAGTCAAATACACCTAAATACATATTTTTTGCTACCATATACAGTGAAATAGGGATAGAGGCAAGCGAGATTCGCTTATGTATTCTTGATACATGTGAATCACACTAGATACAAATTATATACATGTATCTCGTTTGATTCACATATAATTGAGATACCAGATTCACAATCGAAATAGGAGAGTGGCAAATGACATTTGTCTATAATCCCATGTGAATCACGCTAGACATACAATAGATACATGTATCTGATATGATTCATATATATCTGGACGAGCGAAATGAGAGGAAGGTGAGCGAGATAGGAGAATGACGAACGAGATGGGAGGGAGTTGGGTGAGATAGTAGAGTGGCAAGAGAGATGAGAGATATAGAAATGTGACTATTGTTAGCTATAACTATTTAAATGAATTTAAGTAAGCATTTTTGTCAAATATTTTTAGAGAATAACTTTTCTCAACTGACAGTGGACAAGAAAATTACACCGTCAATTCATTTTTAGAAATACTTATTCCTCTTAATATATTCACATATTATTAATATGTAAATAAAAATAACAAAAAGAGTATTATATGGTAACTTGGACTCTAAATTAATTATAAGAGTTTGCTTAGAATTCTCATTTGGTTGCCAAAAATAAGAAGGATTCTTTCACCTATTTCTTGTCCTCGATATTTTCACCTCGTTCTCCATCAACAACATTGAAGAATTGGAGACAATAACTTTTTTTTTCTTTTTAAAATCTAGACTAATTAATCTCATAAAAAAATTATTCACAACCTATTAAGTCTTCTTCGCAACATTAATTTTTTTTTGAATAGGTGCTTCCATTGTTTCAACTGTGTTTTCTCTTTTTAGTTCATTCAATCAACAATACAAAAATTAATTGAAAACAAACTTTGATCCATATATCATCTATGTATTCCAATTTATTTAAATATTACTCAAAGTCAATAATATCATAAATTTTTGGACGTCTTTTCAATAAAATTAAATATTAGATATGTAAAACGTGTTTAAAAAAAGGAGAAGCTGAAAAATCATTAATCTTTAAATGTTAAAATACAATAATTAAATTAAGAGATATAAGTATTTCTAAAAATGAACTGACGGGGGAATTTTTTGTCCACTGTCAGTGAAGAGAAGTTAATCTCATATTTTTATCAGTCGTGTGTATGATAAAATATATAATATATAAGCGAATAGAGGAGCTTAGGGTCAGTCAGTCAATTGATCAATTTGCCCTTTCCTCTATTTATATTTAACTATTTCTACATTTTAGTTTATTTGTCTTATGTCCCTTTTTAGTATGTTATGCATTTATAAATTACTGCCCTTCTCCTCTATTTATATTCAATAATTTATATGTTTAAATATATTTGTCTTATTTCCCTTTTTAGTATGTTTTATAGTTATAAATTACTAAAAAAATAATACTATAAATTATAATAATTATAAAAATAAAATATTTGAAAAACATATCAACATTTAGATCAACTCTCGAAATACAGAAGGGATAAGATATATTATTTGAAAATTATGTTAAGATTAATATAAATTACAATAATTAACAACTTAAATATATATATATATTATTTTATTTTATTTTTAAAAAAACATCTTATAATTTTGTTAATTCTCAAAGTTTCTCATGTGCAACATAAATTGTGACACAGAGTGTAACACATTTATTTAAAAATTACATTACTTAAAAACATTATAAATCATAATAATTAACAACTTAAAATATTTTTAAATCATATTAAAATATGGTTGACTCTCAAAGTTTCTCATGTGCCACGTAAATTAGGACAAAGTGAGTATCATATTATTTGAAAATTACGTTAAAAGTACTATAAATTATAGTAATAACATTTTAAAATATTTAAAAATCATATCAAAATTTGATTAGGTCTTTTAATTCTATTTGTACCACATAAATTGAAATTAATAGATTAATATATATTGGGCCGGTGCTTTGGCTCTAGTATCTAGTGATAAAATATTTGCAAACTTATCGAGGCTTTTGATGATTTGGGAACTTTGCTTCTAACTTTTTTGGTGTTAAATTTTTTTCTTTAATTACATAATATTGGTATGACGCTTGTCTAGAGTATAACTTCAGATTTTCACTAAAAAATGTTTGTATGGTTAATGTTTATGGACGGACAAAATTTGATTTTTACTATATTTGAATTAAATGTGTCTATTATTCATGATATTTTAATTTATAATCACAATATTTTTTTTGTATCCAATCATTTTATTAATTAACTAAAAAAATTAAGTCATAGACATTTAATCATTTTTTTTGTGACAAAATTTTATTGTGATTAAATTATAGGTTAAATAGAGACAATAATATAATCGTCACTAATTGCTTGAACTATTAGTGACAAAAACTAAGGTCA